>CAUYON010106567.1:0-11820 GCA_963573935.1 Arctocebus calabarensis | reverse complement strand
ACAGGCGCCCGCCACAACACCCGGCCATTTTTTGGTTGCAGCCGTCATTGTTGTTTGGCGGGCCCGGGCTGGATTCGAACCCGCCAGCTCAGGTGTACGTGGCTGGCGCCTTAGCCCGTTGAGCCACAGGCGCCGAGCCCAGAGGCCTATTATATTTTATGTTTTCAAAAGATTGCTAGCTACTACTTTAAAATCAGTAAAAGGGAAACATTAATATGTTTATTTAATTTTAAGTTGCAAATTCAGAACATAAAAAATTATAAATTGCCCATAATCCTACCTTTAGGCATGTGACACAAAAAAAGCAGAATTCTCTTCCTTTTGTTCCTGATCTCACTCTCCCCGTCTTCAGAGATAATGACCTTTAACTGTTTCTGTATCTCCTTCTTAACATTTTTATATGTATTCTGTCTAGAGTTTCCAGATTTAGATAAAAGATCTTCAATTAAGTTTTTTAAATTGTTTTCTATTGTTATTTATTTGTTTACTTATTTATTTATTTATTGAGACAGAGTCTTACTCTGTCACCCTGGGTAGAGTGCTGTGGCATCATTTTAGCTCATAACAACCTCAAACTCTTGGGCTCAAGAGATCCTCCTGCCTCAATCTCTGGAATAGCTGTGACTACAGGCACCCACCACAATGCCCAGCTAATTTTTCTGGTTTGGGTATAGATGGGATCTTGCTCTTGCTCACGCTGGTCTCGAACTCGTGAGCTCAAGCAATCCATCTACCTTGGCCTCCCAGATTACTAAGATTACAGGTGTAATCTTAGGCCACACCCAGCCTTTTAGTTAAATGTTAATGTCTGATAAACAGTAACTCTTTTATATAAATATATATTGCATGGGACACACTTAAACTGAAAAAGCATTTGTTGTGTATCTGAAATGTAAATTTAACTGAGTGTTCTATATTTTATCTAGCCACCTTAAAGTGCACATAGCCACATGTATGTATGTAAACATGTACACTTTTCTTTTATCAAAATAGAATCAAGCTATATATATTACTCTCAGGTTTACTCTCTTATCTTTTGATTTATCTAGTTTACATTTCAGAATTACCCATGTTCTTTCTAATGGCTGCTTGATATTACATTGTAGACACATCACAACTTATTTAACTATTCCTCTATTGGTTGACATTTTAGGTGTTTGCGCTTTTTTACTCTTTCAAATAAAATAGCATTGAACTTCTTTGTGTTGACTCATTATAAACTTGCCCTGTTGGTTCCTTAGGGTGAATTTCTGGAAGTGGAATTGCTAGATGGTAGCTTATTTTGAAAGCCCTGTTTGTTCATTCCCCTCATACTTAGTGCCCGAGGCCTGAGGCATAAAGAAATGAAGACGGGCCAGTGGAACCAGGTCATTGGGACCTCAGGCTTCTTGATGGAAGGGACCTTGTGTGTGTTGGGCACCTTGCTTACTTAGCCTTGGAGTGAGCTCCATGGGACCAGGCACCATTGTTCTCCAGCCTACCACAGCAACTGTGAGAAGAGCTGGCCTACACAAAAATTTAGAATGAATGAAGAATATGAATTTACTCAGGGCTTGCTGTGAGAATTAAATGAAGTAACATATGCAAATGTCTGAGGGAAAAAGGGTAGTGTATATAAAGGGCCTGGGATCCTCCTTTATTTTTCTCACCCACACCCATTTCCAGTTAATTTCCTTGTGTCAAGAGGCTCTCTCTATACAATTACAGTAAAATGGGGTAAATTCTATAACAGAAATACGTTCAGAGTGCTGTGGGATTTGCAAGGGGGGACTACTATCTTAGCCTATGGATGTGAGGAGAATTGCCTAGGATATGGCCAACATTTACTAAAAGTCTTGAAAGACAAGTTGGAAGGAGCCAGAGAGACCAGGGTTGTATGTGTGTGCTGGAGGATGGGGTAGTGGCGGGAGCATTCCAGGGAAAGGGGAGAGCATTGCAAAGGGACAAAGATGTTCTGCACCTCAGAGCATAGTAGCAGGTAGGGGAACAGCTGGAAAGGAAATCAGAGGGAGGTAGAGTCCGACATCAAAGTGCTTTAGATAGCAAACTAAATTGTACCTTTGTCTTATAGTGGCCTGAAGGGGACTTCTGTATGACTCAGCTTTACGTTTTAAAAATATCACTTGGTCTACTGTGGGGAAAAGGTTAAAGGTGGATAAATCTTTAAAGACAGGAGCTTCAAAGTAATATGGGAATACTACTGCAGTAATCCAGGTGAGAGATACCAACTGCTTAACAAGGGCCACGGAAAGGGGAGAGAAGGGCTTGTTTACAATCACCGGGACTTGGTGACTCACTGGCTATGTGGTTGGGAGGAGACAAGGAAGCTAAAATATGTCACATTTCTGGATTGATCTTTTGGGTGGACAGGGTACCATTCTACACGATAAGAAATACAGGTTGAAGAACAGGTTTTGATGGGAGCGAAGAAACTTATTATTTTGAGACCAATTGAGGTTACAGTTACTATGGAATAGTCTAGAAAACGTAGCAGGAAGCAGTTGCATGTGCAGAAGCTTGCACATGTGGAGCTTGGAGAGCAGTACCGACTGCCATTATGACTTTGGGAGGCCTCAGAATAAAAGTAACATTGAGGCCATGAATGAATGAGGTGAGAGGGTAGAGGCAGAATTTGGAATTTAAAATACCTTTGAGAAGCATAGTTGCAAGAGAAAGAAGGCAGGGAACACGAACAAATAGGATTATGGACAACAGAAAAGGAAGTTTGCCAGATACTCAGAGAAGGCAATGCTGGAAGTCCAAGTGTAAGTGGAGACTATGATGGATAGACCCCACCTGGGTTGACTTTTTTTTTTTTCTCAGCAATCTTAATTGTATTGTAGGGATGGGCAGGTAGTTCTGAACGGAGCCTTAAAAGACTGGGGGAGGAGAAGTGGAAGATGATTTTGTGATTCCTGGGAAGAGAATAATCCCAAACTCTGACTAGGGGTTTTAGGTAGGAAAAGATTGGAAGCAAAAGGGGTGTGTTTAAGAAAACAATTAGTTCAAGAAATTGCAGAAGCCTGTGTTTTAGAAAGGGGTAGCACTGCATAAGTAACTAGACCCGGATACTCTCATTAAGACTGACTCCCTATCTGAAGTGATGCTGAGCTTTCCCTGGAAATCTCCATTTCAATTCTGATTTTAATGTTTGGGTTCTTCTTTGCAAGGTAGTCATGAGATGGTTGACCCAGTTCTCACTTCTGCCTGGGTGGATAGCTCCTCCGTTCTGTCTGGCCTCCAGATGCCCTTTCTCCTGGCCTCCGTGCTTTTCCTGACAGGTGTGGCCACTCAGAGCCTCGTCTTCCTATAAACTGACGAAGGTATCAGTGAGTAGCAGATGGTCCTCCTTCCCCTGGAGATAAATTCGCTGCTTCTATCCCAACAGACTTCAGCTTAAAAAATCAGTTCCTGCAACAACATGAAATAAAAAATGTTGAAAGGCAGCATCTACAGAGTCCCTCTAAACAGCTATGCGTGCAGCTGTACCCCAAACAGATAATAGCACAGATGTGTTTATGAGAGGGACGCAGGAGTACTCTCTGTGCGTTGTTTTCAGCTTCTCACCACTGCGAGGGTTTCTTTTCTTTTTCAAGGAGGTACATTGTGGTAAGCAGTGTTTTATGACCCATAATAAAAACGCTTGTAAAGACAATTTTTTGACCAAATGAAGCTAAGTGTTCTTTTCAGAGACCTCGTTTGCTCTTCTCCCCCTCTTAGTATTGGAATTCAGCAGTTCAGCATTAATGGATAACATAAGGAAATAATGTCACAAATTCTAATTCTTATTGGTTAAGCTCAGAAAGCAGCCAGAATTAATTATGTAAGAGAGCTCATTGGTAATATTTTCCCCTATTCAGTAGTAGCTTCTGAATATGTATGTGAAGTAAAATTTTATACTGCACTCATCCAGTACCTGGTAATATTACCTTATGAAAACATCCCAAGGACAGTTTGAGGGATTCTCAATAGTTAGAGGGCACTACAGAAAAATCTGTCCAAGTATAGCTAAAAAGCCATTTTTAAAACCATCCTAAAAAGTTAGGTAATTTACAAAGAGAGATGTACATATACTACATTCAGTGAATAATAACAGATGATTTCTGAGGACCCTTTTAGACCTAAAATGCCAGCAATCTTTAGACTTTCAAAATTGTCTGGGCACGGTGGCTCACGCCTGTAATCCTAGCACTCTGGGAGGCCAAGGTGGGTGGATTCCTTGAGCTCACGAGTTCTGAGATCAGCCTGAGCAAAAGCAAGATCGCTTGAGCCCAAGTTGCAGGTTGCTGTGAGCTGGGATGCCACGGCACTCTACCTAGGACAACAGCTTGAGACTCTGTCTCAAAAAGAAAAAAAATTAAGAACTGGCAACATGACATTTGATTCAATTAAAATATTACATATTTTAAGGATTGTATTTTTTAATCTGTGTGCGGTTCTGTTCGCTGATCTTTTTTGTCCCCTACTTTGTTTGTTTGCTTACTGATCTTAATAGTGACTGTTAGGGAAGATGAAGATGGAAGGCTGCCCGCATAACTAACTGGGGAAAACTGGTGACTCTGAACTTGTAGCATTGCTAATGGTGGGCACAGGGACCCCTTCTTGATTTTGTGGCACCTAGTCTGAACCCATTACCTAAGTTGGGAGGTTCACACATTGTTTTTTATTGGCAGTCACCCTACAAGAAACTGTTGTTCCATTTTACAGATGAAGGAACTCAGGCCAGATGCTAGAGAAAGGGAAATAGATAACAGCCCCAAGATCTCTCAGAATACAACCTGGAGATGCAGCAGAACCCTGACAAAACGGTCAATAAAGTTGACCTCTGAAAAAACAAACATTCACATGCTGCATTCGCATCTTTTTTTTTTTTTTTTTTTTTTTTTTTTTGCGGTTTTTTGCCCCACTCCGTTGTGGCACAGGTCAACGTTACATTAACACGCTGGTTAGAGTGCCGTGACATCATAGCTCACATCAACCTCAAACTGCTGCACTGAAACAATCCTCTTACCTCAGCCTCTCAAGTAGCTGGGACTACAGGCACCCACCACAACACCCAGCTAGTTTTTCTATTTTTAGTAGGGATGGGGTCTCGTTGTTGCTCAGGCTCATCTCAAGCTCCTGAGCTCAAGCAAACCACCCGCGTGGCCTCCCGAGTGCGAGGATCAGAGGTGCATGTTGAATGACCTTTTCCCTTACTTTCCTTTCTAATATTCTAGTTCAGACCCTTATTATTATCAAGCCCAGTACAGTGTGATAGCGTCCTCACACCACCTCCCATTCATTCTGTATGCTAAAATATTGATAATAACACACCATTCTACATATTTTCACAACTTGCCCATTGACTACAAGATACGATGCTAAAAACTCCCATTGCCCACCCAGCAGTAAACCCCTTTGCAGTGTTCCCTCCTCAGGACGCTGGCTGTTGGGGCTGTTGCTGGTCTCCAAGTATACAAGTTCTTACCTTGCTCTAAGCCTCTGCTAGCGTATCCCATGGCAGATGCTTCCCCACACCAGACTGAAGGCTGCCCACCTCCCAGACAGGCGGAGACGCTGCTTTATCCTTGGTGCTGCCCACCCCGTGCTGTAGCTCCTGTGCTATTTGGGGTCCTCACCACAGACGGACTTGAAGTAAAAAAGTGCATATTTGTATCTCCTCTCCCTGTTCAAATAGGAGCTCTTTGGGACTCCTGTCTTCAGATGCTTTTGTATAACACTGGCTAAACATGACGTCTTACACATAGCAGGGGCTTCACAATTCTTTTGGATAAATGGTAGCAATTTATGATGTGTGTGCACTTTACAATATTTAAAGTATTTAGACATACAGTATCCTACTTTGTATAACCATGATACATACAAGTATATGTTATGTAATATAATATTTTGTTTGAATTCCTCCTTTTACAGGTTGTTACAGTCTCATAGATGTGACAATAAAGGTTGCAAGACTTGCCTTACATTATATAAATAGTAAACACAAATTAAGAGCCAAAGCTTTTAGCTCTAAATCCAGTGCTCTTTCTCTTTAAGATCATACCGCCCTCAAAAATTTAAATTTTCATTTCATGTGCAGGTGGTTCTGTTAAGTTCAGCATACCCCAGAGGAACTTTCTTGGTACTTTCTTTTGTGCGTCCACTTGGCCAGCATTCAATAAATTCTTAGCAAATACCTGATAAGCCACAGTGCAGGATCATGGCCTTTTCACTAAAGAAAGACTCAGGAATCAGTTTAATTAGTAAGAATGTTCTGTAACTCTTGTACACAAAGCCAAGAGCAAAGGTAATTATACTTCATCGTAGTGCTTATCTGTAGACTAATGGGTGATTCATCAAATCAAGTAAAACCAACAAATGTCTATCTATAAGGTGCTTTGTTCAGTTCTGTGGCAGATACAAAGATGGATCATTGCTATTCCTCAATGAATTCACAGTCTAGCTGAATAGCACTTGGCACTTTGGAAAACAAATCAATGATAGAATGTGAAGTGATAGAATATCTTGGTTATTTCCATAGTCCTATGACAGAGGCAGGGCAGAATTTATTCTGATTTTTATAAATGAAAAACTGAGGCCCAAAATGGTTGGGACTTGCTCACTCTAAGGGCTAGTGGCTAAGATGAAATGGAATTTAGTCAGTAACACCGCAATTAAGAGATCAAACTTTGAAAAATACTGATGTGATGTGAAATTACTTTATGCACAGCCAGTAAGTCCAGTTTTGTATCTAAGTGAAGACTCGGTTAAAGTAGCTTGACACATAGAATGCTCCTCTTAGGGCTGCGAGGGGCTAAGGGGCTTGCACATCCTCAAACCCACAGCTGTGGAACACTGTGAAAATCCCTGCCTCTTGATTCATGGCAAGTTGCTTTTGAAAGAGGAGGCAAAATAGAAAGGAACAACCTTCACTATTTTTGCTTCTTGTTCTAATGTTTGGTATAGGCCTGGGAATTTTGTATTTCTAAAATAATGAACCGGAAGTCTTAACACACTTAGGAAGGTGTTCTCATGGCTAATAGGTATGAATACTGACTTACATGCCATGCCTCTTTGGTCCCTGTCCCCTATTCTAAACCTGCTTTTTCTGATTTCCCCTGAAATCAGATTTTGTCAGATTTCTGATTTTGTCATTTGTTACAATATTCCTCCTTGGGAGGAATAAGTGAGTTGTTTATGGCTCACTTATGACTTTACAGGCCTTTATAGGTTTTGTGGTAATGGTCATTTCCAATTTAGGTTGGGCCTCAGTTCTTGAACATGTATTCACAATGTAGTAGTAGGAGGCCAGTAAATCTGGAGGAAGAGGTATTAAAGCAAACCTCACACTTCGAAGATGGGGCCAGCAGGCAGTGAGTGAGCAAAGAGGAAGGAATTCCATAGAGAACAAGGAGGCAAGGCCAGGAAGTGCCCAGGGGATGTGTCTGAGGGGCTCAGACAGAGAATGATCTGACAGGATCAGATTTGCACATGAAAATGATCAGACTGCTGTGAACCTAGCAATTACAGAGGTTGAGGGGAAAGGATTGCTTGAGGCCAGTAGTTCAAGACTAGCATGAGCAAGAGCGAGACCCCCCCCCCATCTCTATTAAAAAAAAGAAAAAGAAAAATTAGATGGGCATGGTAGTACATGCCTATAGACCCAGCTACCTAGGAAACTGAGGAAGGAGGATCATTTGAACCTAAGAGTTTGAGGTTGTAGTGAACTATATGATGACACCCCTGCACTCTAGCCCAGGTGACAGAATCAAACCTCGCCTGGAAAAAAAAGAAAGAAAAAGAAATTAGACTAGCCAGTTAGTAGGAGGTGGATTTGAGGACTGAACTTGGTGGGAAAAGGATTGGTATATGGTACACACAAGGAAGGGTAAGGCTGACCGGGGCCCCAGCAGTGGGCGCCTCAGAGGTGTCGAAATTGTATTATAAAATGACATGACATTACTGAGGGACTCAGAGAGTAAATGAAGAAGATAAAACGGTATCTGTTCTCCCCAAAATTAATTTTTGATAATCAATGAAAATACAAAAGAATTTTCTGCAGGGTATGGGAACTCAAAAAATTAATCCTAAAATCAGTCCAGAATGATAATATGTAAGAATATCCAGGGATGCAGAGCGTATTGGGGTGTGCCTGTGTAGTCCCTGAAGTCTGGAGGTCGAAGGGAGAATATTGTGTGAGCTCAGGAGTTTAAGGTCAGCCTGGACAGCCGAGGAAGTCTCCCAAATAAATTAATACATTAATAAAGGATTTCTTTTAAAAAAAGAATATACAGAAATGTGTTATGAAGAATGAAAAGAGAAAACTTGCCCTACTAGATAGTAAAATGTGTTCTGAATGTTTAGTAATTAAAGGAGAGAGTGCGCTAAACAGAGGCCCAAAGAGTGAAGTCCAGAAACAAGTAATTTACAAGGCGATAAAAGTGGCATTTAAAATTGGCGGGTAATTAATAAATGCTTAAAACTTTTGGCTAAAGATAGTATATATATTAAAATAGAATGGTATACAACCATGAAAAATTAAGCAGTAGCTCCATATTGCAAATAGATCTACGTGCAGGTGAGTTGAGTATACATTGTGATGTGAAAAGACAGCTACAAAATTATATGCATTTGCATTCCATTTATAAAGCCAGTAATAGCCATCTGTGTGCCCATTAGATAGATGGCAAAAAATGGGGTGAGAAATAGCCGGGCATTGTGGCAGGTGCCTGTAGTCCCAGCTACTCGGGAGGCTGAGGCAGGAGAATCACCTAAGTCCAGGAATTGGAGGTTGCTGTGAATTGTGTGAGGCCACGGCACTCTACCAAGGGCAATAAAGTGAGACTCTGTCTCTAGGGGGGAAAAAATGGGGTAAGGGTAAAGAAGTCAAACTTCTGAAGCAGAAGTGTTAGCTCTAGAGCCTGCAGTGGATGTCAGAGTCATGTAGGAAGATGCAAAGTGTGGGATTGAGAGGATGAGCCACAGCCCCTGAAGTACATGGGGGTGACTGTAAGTGGTGGTGATGAAGAAAGAGATGTCATGAGCACGAATGGAAGGTGGTCCACACCTCAGAAAAGGCTAACAACCTGGAATGGATAATTGGTAACAAGAAAAGAGAATGATGCCTTGCTCCTCTCTCTCTTTCTGGCTCGCCCTCTCTCTCACCTCTGTCACCCAGGAGGGAGTGCAGTGGCGTGATCCTAGCTCACTGTAACCTTGAATGCCTCAGCCTTCCTAGTAGCTAGTTAGGATTACGGCATGCCACCACAGCTGGGTGATTTTTTTAACTTTTTTATGGAGACGGAGGTCGCTCTAGCTAGCCTAGACTAGTCTTGAACTCCTGGTCTCAAGTAATCCTTCCACCTCAGCCTCCCAAAGTACTGGGATTGCAGGTGTGAGCCACTGTGCTCAGCCTCAGACTCTTTAGATTACTGTAGGCTTATAGTAAGTTTTGAACTGAGAAGTGTTTGTTCTCCCACTTTCTTGTTTTCTTTAGGTTCTTTTGGGACTTTTGCATTGCCATACTAATTTTAGCATCTGATTGTCAATTTCTGCAAAAAAAAAATCAAATGGAGTTTTAATAGTGATGATTTTAAATCTTTAGCTCTACCCAACTCTATGGGTATTTTAACAGTATCAAAACTTTTAGTCCATACACATGAACTTGGACTCCACAGAATTATATTCTACTGTGTGAATGCACTTTTAAAAACTACATACAGGCTCGGTGCCTATGGCTCAACAGGCTAAGGCGCCAGCCACGTACACCTGAGCTGGCGGATTCGAATCCAGCCCAGGCCTACCAAACAACAATGACGGCTGCAACCAGGAAATGACCAGGCATTGTGGCGGGCGCCTGTAGTCCCAGCTACTTGGGAGGCAGAGGCAAGAGACTCGCTTAAGCCCAGGAATTGGAGGTTACTGTGAGCTGTGATGCCACGGCACTTTATCCAGGGTGACAACTAAATAAATAAATAAAAACTACATATAATTTCCAATTGATAATGTTTGTTTGTTTCCATTTATTTGATGCTATGAATAATACTGCCATGACCTTCTCATCCATGTTACTGGGTAAATATAAGTCTTCATTTCTTTTGTGAAAAAGATACTTAAAAAAAGAGAAAAGGGAATGTTGGTACAGGCCCCACTGGGCAGATGGCAGGGGATGATGGCTATGAATGAAAGATAATGTTCTTAACAGTTTTTAATTAATATAATGTTAGTTAAGTTAGATACACTAGAATAACTTTCAACTGCAAATTACAGAATACTCATTGATAAGATTGGCTTTAGATAAGATTACTTGCATAACCAAAAGGCTGGAAGGAAGGAAGCAGCCCCACAGTTGATCGAGCTATTCATGGATAACACAAAGACTCACTCTGGCCTCATCTGTGTGCAGGTGATGTCTCCTCTTGTGTTTTAGGGTGGTTGCTACCCTGCAAGTTCATGCTCTCAAGTAGTAGCGCTCAATATAAGACCTAAGCAGGGACTGGGAGGCAAGGAAGGACAGCAGAGAGAATTCTCCTGTGCTCCTCTCAGCAAGGAGGAAAGCACGTCCTGAAACTCTCTAGCAACTTGTCCTTCCAGGACCAGGTGTTAACATTCATCCCTGCACCAGTTCTAGCAAGTGCTAGGAATGTGATTGCCTTCGTAGGGCCGGGTTAGCCTTGGTGGCTGGCAACTGACAGCGGGCAGATACCAGTCTGCTCTCCTCCATGGGAAACCAGCTTCTCTAATACAATACCTCATTTGGGGAGAAGGGAAGTATGGAGTGAGGGGAAGATTCTCAAAAGAGAGAATTGAGAGGGAGAATGAGGAAAGATGAGAAGGTATTTTGTCCACTTGCAGCTATCAGAAAGCATATTGTTGAAATTTCATTACAGATGAATGTGTTGAAATGGAGTTTAATATTAAATGTTTTTAAAAGCCTTATAAGACGGTATGTATAGAATGATAACCATTTGGGTCATTGGCCTACAACCTAGGCATTTGTGCTTCCTATTTTCTTTCTTATGCAATGCTGGTTTTTTTATTTCCTGCACTGAAGAAGTTATAATTAATACTGCGTATTTGTAGTTTCAGTTCTTGATTATTTTCCACAGTGGGCTAATAATAGCCATTACAATGAGGTCATGATTCCTTCTTTCAGATTCTGCATTTAAGTCATTACATTCATACATTAACAACATTTTCAGCCTCAGTGGAGATGAAAATGAATTATTATTTATTATTTCTAGTCACTTGAGGCTGGTTCCTTTACCTTCTCATCTCAGCATTAGCATCACTTCCAGGAATAAATGATAAATGGATCCTTTTAATTCTCACTTCAGAATGTATTTTTCACTAATAAAATTAATACATAATGCCACTTTTCTTAGCTTTTATCCAGTTAGCCTAGACGTTATAAAGATAGCTCCGTCTTTCCATTGGGGCCCATGCCTTTGTTTCTGCTGAGAGGGGTGGAATGATATATGGCCTTCTCAGTCTCCTCATTCCCTCCAATGCACAGGAGCAAATTACGCCTTACCCCCTCGTGGGCAGGGCCAAGAGCAGGCAGGATGGCCACAGCTTCACAGTTCTTGTTTGGAACACAGCTCTCCTGGGACCCTTTTAGCGCATCTCTAGGTGCCCTGGATAATTGCTTGCCTTGAATTCACAACTTCCCAGATGATCTTAAGGAGCCCACTTTTTTTTTTTTTTCCTTTTTTTTTTTTTTATTGTTGGGGATTCATTGAGGGTACAAGAAACCATGTTACACTGGTTGCATTTGTTAGGAAAAGACCCTCTTACAATCGTGTTTTGCCCCCAAAAGGTGTGGCACACACCAAGACC
>CAUYON010106564.1:0-20751 GCA_963573935.1 Arctocebus calabarensis | reverse complement strand
CTTTCTTCTGCTTGCTCCATTCTGTTGCTGAGGGATTCTACTTTGTTTCTCAGATCTTTGAGGGCTGCAATTTCTTGCCTCAGTGTGTCCAAATCTTTGGTCATTTGCTCTTTGAATTCCTTGAATTCTTGAGATAATTTTTGAAATGCACCCTGAATTTCTAAATCCAACTTTTCCTCTATTTTATTGATCTTGTTTGCAATCCAAATTCTGAATTCGATTTCTGACATTTCAGCCATCTGTTTATGCATAGGATCCTCACTTGTGTCCGCCAGATTATTCCCTTGGGGGTTGACCTAGTCTGGTTGTTCATAATTTCAGAGCTTTTCCATTGATTCCGCCCCATGATTTGTTTTACACTGTTTGGCTATATGAGTAGATAAGGACAATTTGGGCTGGGAGTTCTAGGAGTAGTGATTGACCAGTCCTTTGCTTAAAAGCTTGGACTGGTGTCTGTACCTTTTCCCCTAGACTTTTGCCAGCGACTTGTAGGGAGCCACTGCTTGCAAAACTGGGGACCTTCTTGGTGTAGTGGGGTTAAGTGGCTCTGTTTTATTTTCAGCTGGTCTTTGTCTTATCCTAGAGAATCTGTTACTCTGGATTGAAATCTGAGCTATGAAGGAATACTAGAGTTAAGTCACTGCATCCCCCACTGGCAACAATTGAAAAAGCCAAATCAAACCTTCCCACTACCACACACCCAGGGTATCACTTTGGAAAGTCCTTGGGTGATTAGCCCAGTTGAAGAGGTCCCAATCAATTGTCCTAGCCAGCACCGATCTCAAATGGAAGAGTTAAAAAGTCTCTGGCAACTAGATAGCAGGGATCTGCTGTAAGCTCTTGTATAATTCACTTCGATGCTCTGTGAGCTCAGGAGGGCACCCCCCAGCAAGTAAATTAGTCTGGGAAGGTTGATGCCTCCTTCCCTACTTTGCCCTCTGTCACACCCAGTCAGTGGTAACAGTTGTGATCCAGTTTCCTCCAATGAGCAGATGCTCCAGAGGTTTGCGCCTGCCTGGGTCACAGTGAGGTCTGTGGCTCCACAACCAGTCTACTACTCCCTGTCACTGTTTGGCAGGGGGAGGTGAGGCCTGACAACCTGGGTACTTGACGGGGCTGGGGCAATTCACTCAGTTCCAGCCATGTCCCTGATTGATGTTGCTGCTGGAACAGAACAAGTTTGCAGAATTTATTTCTGTCAAGCCTATTTTCCCTGATCAGACTGGAGCTGCAAATGGGTCTCAGTCTGTGAGTTCCAGCCCTTTGTCTCAGCTTTTATCCCCTGAGGGCCAGGTTAAGCAAAGCAGCTGCTCTGCGAGTATTCTAATCCCTGCGCTGTGTCCCAGCTGGTACCGCCTCAGGCAAATCCTTCATGTGCCTTGGTTGCCAGTCTGCTCTGCCGGCACCAGAGAAGCCGCCCACTTCCCCTGGCCTCCCAGAAGACTGAGAGTGTCTCCTCAAAACATCCCCAGGGGTGCAGCTCTCCTGTTATTGTTCCCGGAGCTTGTTGCCATTTTGTGCCTCAGGAGACCTTCCCACCAGCCAGGTCTCCTCTCGGCTCACTCCCCTCTCACCACTCCCGAGCCAGAAAACCAGCACAGTTCAGTAACAGTCCACGTCCATCCACACCCCTCAAGAAAATTTCCAAGAATCTGGACTCTGTGGGGAACAGGCCTCCAGACCTTGGGGAGAGAGTGGAGAGGAACACCAGGAACACCAACTTGCAGATAGAGAGTATATATAGTTTTATGCCTGGCTGGAGAGCGCCGTGGCACCCTAGGAGAAGGAGGTCTGGTTTTTAGAGGTCTCTCCCATGGGGTAGAGTGGGAGGACATCCGAACTCTGCTCGCTTGTTTGTATGGAGGTATGGAGTATACTGCGAACCTCTCTCATGGGGGAGGGGACTCCCGTCCGCTTGGTGCTGTGCTCTGTACCTTTTTGTTTGTGTCCTCGGGGTCTCAGGTCGCCCCAGCAGGGTTGATGTGCACTTTTCGACCTTTTCTTTTGGCTCAGATCCAAACCATAGGCTTTCTTGCTGAGTTTCTGTCCTTTAAGTCTCCTTTTGGACAGGAACCTCTGCAAAAAGCTGGCTACAGGTTGCCATCTTGGCTCCTCCCCGAGCATGCCCATTCTATCACAGACCCACTTACTCTGACTCTGTCTCCTCTTCTGCCTGCAGAACACCAGCACAACGTCTCTCTGCTGAAGATCACTAAGCCCTACTAAAGACTAAGAACTATCTATCTTTCTAAGAAGACTGCTGTATTCTCTCTAAAACTCATTCTCTCTCTCTCCCTCTCTGAGGACTAAAGTAGATAGCCCTCAAGCACCTAGGAGAAACTGAACCTGAGCAAAGTAACTTAGTGGTCCACGTCCGGAACCTAGTTAAGCTGGGCCTGAGACCTGGCCAGTCCTGGGCCCTTGCAAGAAGTGCCAGAGGTGACATGTGACAAATTATGTTTCAAATTGGCTAGATTTGAAATATTTCCAATACAAAGAAATAATAAATGTTTGCGGTGATAAATTTCCTAAATACCCTGAATTGATCATCACATATGGTGTACACGTATCAAGATATCATGCATATCCCATAATTACATACAACTATTATATATCAATACAAAATAAAATTTAAATTATAATTTTTTAATCCTTAGAATATAAAATTAGTTTAAGCTTAAAAGCAATTATTTTAAGAAAAATGTCGTTCTTAAACTTTAAAGCAATTGTATCATTGGATGATTCTGTGGTTACTTTGAGCATTTTATTTACAAATTTATTTTCACATTAACCTAACAGAAAACAAAACATATTCAAATGGCTCAAGGGACAGACAGATTTACATGCTTTTTTAGTCATTCCAAACTTTCATACACACTCACACACACACACATAAACCAAATTAATTTCTGATCCTATGTCTTCCAAGTATTTCTCTGTATCCTGTCTACAGTCTTAAAGAATCACCTCCATTCATCCTGTCCAGAATCCTACCTTCCACTCACTCTTTAACTTACCTAGTTTACCCTTTGCCCTCTATTCAACTATGACAGTTCGGTCATAGCCAAGGTCACCAGTGATTTCTATAATACTGAGTGCAGTGTATACTTTGAGTTTTCCTATCATGTGAGCACAGTTCAGAAAATTAATCTAAAATTCAGAAACACAAAAGAAATTACTGCATGTCCTTTCAGTAAAGTGCTAGTTATTGTCTAGCTCATCTGAGTATTATATGTAATTCTATGGGGACTTGCAACTTTGATTGAGTTTGCATTGACTAGGCTATTTTGCAACTCAGTAAGGGTGGTGTTAATTTATAAAGAAAAACTAATAACAATATAAGAGATTGTTGATGGAGAAATGCATTGATTCCCTACTACTGCTATAGATAAATTTATTTGGTTTAGAATAGATGCAATTGATTTCTATCAGAAAATGTGACTCCAAACATGATCGTCTATTGGCCTGTGGGATATTAACAAGCTTTTTGTTTGTTAGAAAGTTGATTTCAGCATGCCTTTGGTTATTCAAATCCTTGGTTTTCAAATTCTCCTCTGAATTAGTTTTCCTTATTAATTAGTGAGTTGAGTAAGTTTGACATATGTGGGTTGTATATTTTTATGAAAGTCATGTTTTTAATGTTTTTAAAATTCTAATTTTGGATTATTCAGGAGCATTGGACCCAACTCTTGCTAGCCTGAAACAGTCTCTTAAATTACGTTCTATGACAATCCATCCTTCTAGTCTTTCTTTAACTTCTCTAGGTCACTTTTTCTTGATGTTTGCCTGCAGATCCTTCCCTTCTATTAATTATTTAGATATTGGAGTTCCCTGATGGTTGGTTACCAGACCTATTCTCTTTTTTACGCTATTTTTCTAGGTGATTTCATTTACTGTCCTGCTTTCTTCTCTATGCTGAAACACACCAATTTCAGCTTTTCTTTGTGTATATCTAGGCATCTACACCACATGTCTATTTGGGTGATTCACACCATCCCAAATTTAATAATGCTTAAACTGAAAGTGTTTACGAGTCCATAATACTGTCTTTATAAATATGCAAATTACCACAAAATGCTTGAATGATCTTGAGGTATAATGAAGCATTTGTGCTAAAACATACTTCACATTTGTAGCGATTGAAGTATTTTTGTCTGCTAGATTCCATGTGTTCTCCTTCTGGAGTATGTGGAATAAATATAAAATCTCCGCATCTTGGTCTTTACATTTCAGTACTCGAGGCAGGCCACCCACCTTCTGTATTCTTTCTTTAGATTGGGAGGAATACAGTTGATAAAATTTGAATTCTTCTTTGCATCAATCACATATATTAAGGTAGTCCCAAATCTCTTCAAGAACATACTTACAGATTTTCTTTTAGCTTGTGTGACTATAAATTAATCATAAGATATAGTTAATTACTCTGAAAAAGCTAATTACTTTGCCATTCTTAGGATAGCTAAGGCCTGTTTTTTATACCCATGAGGGACCAAGAAGTTTGCAGGAAATCAATCATTCTGAGGAAATAAAGATATGGAGAGAAACCAATGGGCTGATAATTGAAAGAGAAGGGTGACTCTGAACATAATTTGTCATTTTTGTTTGTTTTAGACTCTTACTTTGTCCCCCTTGGTAGGGTGCTGTTGCATCATAGCTCACAGCAACCTCAAAATTTTGGGTCAGGGCTGGGTTTGAACCCGCCACCTCTGGCATATAGGGCCAGCGCACTACTCCGTTGAGCCACAGGTGCTGCCCTGAACATAATTTGTCATGCCAAGTATGCCCTGGCTCTGCTCCTATGGACTCACAACTGAGCCACGAAAGACATAATTTTCATGAAAGAACAAGTAAAAGTAAACAAGCTGTTTTTCCTTGGTTCTCTGATATATCAAGGTCATAGTCCTAGTTTTGACAGCAGTTCTAGCAACCAAAGCAGCAACACCAGCAGAAGCAGAGATTGCTGCAACCATGGATGGACATCAGTGCCCTTGACATTGAGTGTAGTTAGCCTTGATATAGATCCAAGGACTTGTTTTTTTCTGCAGACAGGAGCAGTCTCAGTGTGGAAGGCAGTGGCAGCAACAGTGGTGTTTTCGGCAGGAGGCACAGCTGCTTCTGTTGGCACTCGCTGCAGCCCGAGTGTTCATCACAAGGACTCAAGGCAAGGGAGGGATAGAATGCAGGAACTCCATTTTTAGCTCCCAGAACACCTGGGAGAAAGCCTCTGGGAAATATGCCCTCCTTTGGTAAAAAAATTTAAGGGAGGGAATAGTTCTTTCATCATACAAGTGAGTGGACCTTGACAAATACTATTTGGCTATTGATTTTCCCGTATCCAGACTGATATGACTTGGGAAACACAGGTGTCACATTTACCATGCCAGCTCCTTTCTGGCTGAAGTCATTCACTGACACTGTTTGAAGAGAGAAGACTAAGAAATCTCTCCTGCCAACCATGCTGCTTTGAGATGCATTCTGCTGTGCTCTGTCATTTTAAAATCAATGCCAAGACCAGTGCTTGAGGCAGAACAAGGGTTGAAGTCTTCAGTGAGGAATAAAAATTTCATATTTTAATACTTTAAAACAGGTCTTTGCATTGTGAAAGTCTGACACACATGGTGTCTTTCTGAGAAAAGCATCTGCGGGGGGGGGGGGGTTCCCTGGGCACAGATGCTCATGCTTTCTGCCGTGTGACCTGCCCTCACCACAGTGACTTGGACCAGGGGCCGACACAAAGGAAGCCCCTTTAGAAGCCACTACACAAGCTGGCTACACCAAAGATGGTGATGGGATGAACTACTCTGATTCTCCCTCTGGGTGAATTTGAAGGCCAGACATCCAGAAAATTTGGCAGAGCAAAGTGGCTCGGGATGATGGGGACAGAGACAAAGGAGACACAACAGGCTGTGTGCCTTGAGTAAGAAGCTCAAAACCAAAGAAGGTATGAATTGAGACAACTCATAGGGTCAGTAGTTTCAGAAAAAGCCAAAGCAGGATAAAGATGACTTGGGTCACTACTAGGATGGCATACTAAAGTAGCAAGCATTGTATTCTGAATGCTACTTTAAATAGTTTAGTTACTTGAAACCTAAGTGGGCAGCTCTATTAAAAAGCCAAATAATTTTTTGGTTGAATGTAAAAGAACAGGACCATGGTAAAGTCAAGAGAAAAATCACAGTATTTAAGAGGTAGACCATTTAATATGCAACTGAATTCTCAGAAAATGCACAAACTTTTTTGTTTGTTGCTTTTTGCCTACTTTGCTTATGTGACAAAGTATTCATAGGTAGTGCAAATAAGCTATTCTTCAAAATATGTAATATATACTGACATAAACTCTTTGGTTATTTTTCTGTCATTCTTATTTTAATAGGAATCCTTCTATTTAACTTTATATTTCTCCATTCCTTATAACGCCCAAAGAACTTAATTCCTCATTTCACATGTCTCTTTAATTAAAATCTCATAACCCAAGGTAAGTTTAGTGTGTCTCTGTTCATTACAACATAAAATAACATAAGGTAAAGGGCAGGAGACAGAGGAACAGGTGGTACATTTGTGATGCCATGTGTGTATAGACATGTTTAAATACGTTTTCTGACATAATGAAGACTAACCCACAGGAAGACCAAAATTAGTCTTTAATAGACCACCTTCCAACTTGTAATTTAAAGTTTCTTTCTTGTTCCCACATCTCCTCAGTTATTCTTTTCTCTAACAACAGTTTATACCATATGATCCATATTAAGAGAACAGCCATCAGCTTAGGATTTAATAACACCTCTCCTTCCCGAGGTGCTGACGGATCAGGATGACGTGCTCACACCTCTCAGACAGTCTCCGGAGAGAAACAGGGTGTAAAAATGGAACACACCACCAACTGTGTTCCCCAATTCTAATTTACCATGAAGATAAATGTTAGGCATTAAGTCAACATAGCTTCTGGTGATCCTCACCGAAGCTTCTAGCATGTAATAGAGTTGTATTTAAAAATCATGCCTTTGAATATTGTCATTTCTCTTAGCTGCCCAATATATAATTTCTGTAGAGTCAAAGTTTAATTCAATTCTTAACCAAATGATTCTAAAATTTATCTGGAAGAATAAGCAAGGAAGAGTCACCAATAAAATCCTAAGGAAAAAATAAAAGTAATTAGTGAGGCTTTGCCCTACTAGATACTGAACTGTATTATAAAGCTACAGCAATTAAAACTCCGTGGTTTTGGTGTAGACCTCCAGTCTGAGATTTATTTTTACATAATTACAACAAAGGACTCTGTAAAGTATAACATGCATTTTTATTGCCTGTAAATATGTATCATAAACATCCTTAACCCTTATTCTATCTATAAGCCTTACGCCAATGATAGAGAACCTTTATTTCATTTAATACTATATTGTTGGCATTTAAAAATGAAATTTTTTTAGTTATACCATAATAGCAACTTAATAAAATATTTCAAAAAGCCTGTTTTAAGTTAGCTTCTAAGAATGTATTTGTTTTCTCCTAAATATAATATATAATAAATCTAATATCAATATAATTATATAATAAATACATAATTAGATGAAATAAATATGTAAAAATTATATATATTAATAAATCCAATATAAAATGAATACATAATAAATATAATACAGCCAACATATCATTGAGGGTATTGAATCAATGTTAACTATTTATTTGAGACCTTAATGTCCCCTCCTTCCCACGTAGTCTCAATATCCATTCACAGAGATTTAGAATAATGAGGAAATATAGAAAAAGAGAGGTGGGTATCTTGTTGATCTTCTAATAAGTGCCATAGTAAACAGGCAAATCATTTATTAATTGAATTTACATGAACAAGAGAGAAATCAAAGTATTGAGAATCAGACCATTTAATATACATATGAACTCTGAGAAGATAGACAGATTTCTTTGTTTACTTTGTTTATATGATTCTGGACTAAATATTCCTGGGTTAGACAGCTAAAGGACACGTCAAAATACGTAATATGCACCAATGTAGAATTTTAATTATGTTATTGCTTGGGTCATGTGGTAAGGACATATCCTAGTTGAAAGGAATGAATGTTTTCCTTCCCCAGAAAGAGTGGTCCAACTCTCAATAATCCTGGGAAATGGGTTCTCTTGGAGCAGAAGATGAGTTGTGCAGCGGTCTAAATAGCTTTATTCAGAGGCGTGAGGGAGAAAGGTATGACAATGAGGTGATGTTAAAGACAGACATGGAGAAATTGAGACACTGATAGTCCATATTTTGCATATAATAGCAGTTATTATAGAAAGAAAAATAGTGTAGTAAGTGGGCAGTCTCTGGGTGGCAAGTTTGGTTCTGCCATTGGGGAGTCCTCCAGTTGTGGGAGTACATCTAGGTTTCTAGGGCAGCCAAGGATGAGCCTAGACCTGTTCTCTCCCTGGGAGGTGAGGGGGCATTAAGAGGGGACATCAGAAGAGGACACACTGCCCAGAGATGGCTCGGGGAATAGGTGAGGATATTTATTTCAAATTGTACTCATATAATTTAAATATGGAACAATTGCTCTTAAGGCCACATAGAAGCATCCTTACTTCAAAACAGTAATATCAGTGTTGTTACATCCAAATGGCTATTACAAAATTTCATACACCTGACAAAAAGATAAAAGAGAATATGTACGATTTTACTTTATTTCATTTTTCCACCGAATTCTTTATTCAAATGAACTCTAACACAGAAGCCCAAATATGCAAAAAAGATAAAAGCTGACCTGGTAAAAGAGGGAGGAGGAGATCTGGTCCTCACCCTCATAGCAGACTGATTGTCTTCCCTAACCCCTTTTAAATCACATTACAAAGGATCTAAAGAGCCTTCGGAACTTTGCAAGTTGATATGAAAAAAATCATTGGAAATGAATCTTGAAACACACCTAGGAATATTTGAGAATTCACTATGGAAGTAGTATTTCAAAGAAATGTGGAAGAAAATGGAGAGAGAATAAATAAATAAGAAAAGGGGACGGAGCCTGTGGCTCAGTGGGTAGGGCACCAGCCCCATATACCAAGGGTGGCAGGTTCGAACCCAGCCCCGGCCAAACTGCAACAAAAAAAATAGCCGGGTATTGTGGCGGGCACCTGTAGTCCCAGCTACTCTGGAGGCTGAGTCAAGAGAATTGCTCAAGCCCAAGAGTTGGGAATTGCTGTGACCTATGACACCAGAGCACTCTATAGAGGGCAACAAAGTGAGACTCTGTCTCAAAAATTAAACAAACAAATAAATAAATAAGAAAAGGGAATTAGGGAAACATCTATAAGAAGCTACACCAAAATGTTACTTTGTATTTATTTTTTGATAATTTTAAAACACTTTTTGAAGATTATCAGTGATTTTCAACTTTTTGCTTTCTCTTTCCATGTATTACTTTGTGTTATTTTTATTACACACAGAGAAAAAAAGGTAGATGGAAGAAAAGCCAGAGTGTAAAATGAGTCAGATTGGGGCCTGTCTGAGAGCCCCTTGGTGACTCAAACATGAGAGAGAGAAGGTTCCAGAGCGAAGGAAACTGGCAGCTAACATCTACCCATGTTGGCTCTCTCTGTGTCATACAGCCTTCAGCATCCAAGGCAGACAAAGCGTGATCACTGTTGGTGACAGGCTCTTTGTCAGCCCTGGACTCTGCAGGAACAGATATAGGAAATAACATATTTTAGTACCCAGGCTCCAAGTGAGAAGCCCTGTACTATGTCTACATAGTACTTTTTTTTGTCAAGTCTTTGGAAGCACTTTCCTTTTTGATCATGAATATTTTTTTTTTGTCTTTTACAAGCTGGGAATTTTTTTGGACTTTCCATGAACAACCAAGAGAAGGAAAAGCCAAAGCAACACCAGTTTATTTATCTTCCTATGCTGAAAGCAACATATTGCAAAATTATTATGAAACTGTTTCCTCTGGACATCATGTTACAGAATGAGTGGAGGTAGCTAGAAACAATGATTATGCTATTTTTTTAGTATTTATGGAATGTAACTGCACATTGGTGCTTTTATTGTGCTAGCCATCGAATTGCCCTGGGGCATTATTCTCAATGGCAAAGGCAGGAGAGGTTTCACATTGGTTTGTTTTCTGTGTTGCATGTGGATGGTTCAGTAGTAATGCTGTGGGGCTACTGCTGCTGCAGCTACTATTAAGGAGAGAAGCCACCACTGAGTACTTGCTAACAGGAGAACAATTTGGTCAAATTCCAAACAGGAGGTTATTCTTCCTGCCAAGGGGAATTTAAAGTCTTCAGGTCTGTCCTCTAAGAATCAATATTTGGCCAGAGAGAAAAGTTATCCAGCTGGGGAGACATAGAGATGATAGCACAATTACTGAAGCAGGCCTTTGGCACTTTGCTGTGCATAAAGGAGGAAATCAGAGGGTTTGTTTTTTTAATGGAACTCTACTGGTAAATTCAGTACTTATGGAGAAGTTTTTCTTTTTTCTTTCTTTCTTTTTTTTTTTTTTTTGCAGTTTCTGGCTGGGTCTGGGTTTGAATCTACCACCTCTGGCATATTGGGCCGGTGCTCTACTCCTTTTACTCCTTTGAGCCACAGGCGCCACCCAATAACAATTTAAAAAAAAATTTTTTTTTTAGACAGAGCCTCAAGCTATTGCCCTGGTAGTGTGCTGTGGCATCACAGCTCACAGCAACCTCCAACTCCTGGGCTCAAGCAATTCTCTTGCCTCAGCCTCCCAAGTAGCTGCGACTATAGGTGCCCACCACAAAGCCCAGCTATTTTTTGGTTGTAGTTGTCATTGTTTAGCAGGCCCATCCGGATTCAAACCCGCCAGCTCTGGTGTATGTGGCTGACACCTTAGCCACTGAGCTACAGGTGCTGAGCCCCGGAGAAGTTTGTGATGCAGGTAAAGACTAAAAGCTTTCTGAGTATAAGTGTTGTGGGGGAGATCTAACATGACAGGTGGGCCTCAGAGTACCGATTGGGGTACAGATAAACAACAGAGTCCCCAGTACTTTGAAGAAGAGAAATCTGAGCTGGACCGGCACCCTTCCCTTGCACGTTCTGGTTAAAGGTCATCAACATTTTCTTGGTTACAGGGGCTGAAGGGTAATCTCAGAATGCACTGTATATCTTTAAAGCATGTGCCTTGTCCTCCCCTGAAGATATTCTACAATCTTTATGCCTAGTTATAACAGTCCTTCGAAGTACTGTTCTATATTATTATTATTTATTTTTTTATTTTTTGCAGTTTTTTTTGGCCAGGGCTGGGTTTAAACCCACCACCTCTGGCCAGCGCCACCAGTATGGGGCCAGCACCCTACTCCTTTGAGCCACAGGTGCTACCCCAAAGTACTATTTTATAAAACCACTGTTAAGGTGAGGAGAAAAAGATGCATTTGCTACAGATGCAAAATTTAAGGAGAAATCAAAAACCTCAGTACTCAATATATATAACAATCTCATGTAATATTTTTTAAAAATTAAATTTAATTCCAATCTTCAGGAAGAATAAATACTGTAATTTTGAATAAAAACAGGCCATTTGTTCTATAACCCTATGTTATTGTGCAACAGGAATAGTCATTCTCAATCAGTAGTGTTCACCAACAATTGCTTTATTTGGGCTGATAATATGATGCAAACAGATTGGGCCATGCAGAGCTTTGAACAGTCATGTTTTTCCACTGGAAAGCTTCTCTTAACATTTCCCACTCGGTTCAGAATATAGTACGCTATTTTGGTAATTGCATATATGAGCACACATTCTTCCTTTCGTCTCTGGCTCAACACGGCTTGACAGGGCATGGCATAGTATTGGTGACATCTTCATGAAGCTTAGAGAAGTGAGTGAACTTGCCCAAGGTCATGGAAGCTAGTGAGTCTTTGGGCTGGGGTTCCATCCCAGCTCCGACTGTCCTCCTTAGCATGCTCATCACAGTGCTGTAGTTAAGTGCATTGGGACAACATCCCTTTATATTTTACTCAGATTCTGATTCTCTAGTAGGCAAAACCACATGAGCAGCATACCTCAAACATGCAGAGCTTCCCAGTGGGTATGGTGGGTCACAGGTGCAACAATCCTGTCAGTCTCGGAAGCAGCTGGACAAGGCCTGGGTCACTGATACCTTATTCTCCTGATGCAAGTCCTTTTGCCTTGATGTGTTATAAAAATAAAATTATGTGTATATATACATATTATTATGTTGATATATACGTATCTCTGTGTGTGTCTATATGGACACACACACCATGTTGTTAAAAAGGTTAGAAGGGACAGAATGCTGCCAGAGTCAAGCTCATATCCCCTTGAGAATTCTAATTCTCTAAACACTCCCTCTTTACTGTTGTGCTCCCTTATCCCCATAATTATTATTATAATACGTAATTAAGTGCTTCCTCATTCCTCCTTCCATCACCTCTTGTACTGTATTATCCAAGGATAAGTCTATCTCTTTTATTAAAAACTATACAGGGGCCAAGCATGGTGGTTCAAGCCTATAATCCCAGCATTTTAGGGGGCTGAGGCAGGTGACTTACTTGAGCTCAGGAGTTTGAGACCAGCCTGATCAAAGTGAATCCCATTTCTACTGAACAAAGCGAGACCCCATGTCTACCAAAAAATCGAAAAACTAGCTGGGTATTGTGGTAGATATCTGTAGTCCCAGCTCCTTGGGAGGCTGAGCCAAGAGGATTGCTTGAGCCCAAATGTTGAGGTTGTTGTAAGCTGTGAGCTGTGATGTTATGGTGCTCTACCCAGGGCAACAGAATGAGACTGTCTCAAAAAAACAAACAACCCCCCCAACCCAAAAACAAAACAACAAAAAACTTGGCATGGCTTATACCTGTGATCCTAGCACTCTGGGAGGCCTGAGTGGGAGGATCACTTGAGCTCAGGAGAATGAAGCAAGAGCAAGACCCTATGTATACAAAAAAATAGAAAAAATTTAGCTGGGTGTTATAGTGTTCACCTGTAGTTCCAGCTACTCAGGAGGCTGAGGCAGGAGGGTCGCTTGAGCTCAGTTTGAGGCTGCAGTCAGCTATGATGATGCCACAGCCCTCTAGCCTGGGTGATAGAATGAGAGGGAGACGGTGTCTGGAACAAACTGTTCAGTAGTTTTTTGAGTCATTGGACCTCACGTTGTTCCCTTGTGCACGTTCTTTCCTCTCCATCTTCAATTCTAGTGTCTCCTTCAGTGCTCTGCACAAATTGAGTGCTTGATAAATGTTCATCAAAGTAAGAATTAGAACAAGAAAATGTGTCACTGTGTTCTCCTAAGGGGATAAGTTGGGAACATGTAAACATATGCACAGGTCTATTTGGAATGCTTAAACGCTAACAATCCAGTCAACTTGTCTGTGTCATCGTCTTTGTATTTCCTACTCAGAAAATAGTAGTTTTTGCCACTAGAATGTCAAGGGTAGATAGATTTTTTTTTTTTTAAAAAAGAACAGTTCTGAGTCCAAAACAAAAAATTGACTTCGTGCTAAAACTATTATGCAAATGACATTTGCCTTCCATTCAGTCATCCAACTGAGAGCTGATACACACACTATGATTCCCTAAACAAAGCTCAGGTTCAATGCAATATTTATCATCAACCATTTAAACCATTTAAACCATTATCATTTAAACCATTGCTTGACGTTGCGTCATTAAATTGCAGCTTCCTTTCTCATTTGATTTCCTTGAGGTTGTGATATCTGATACAGGTAAACTGACTTGAGGGTTAATTTACTTAAAGGAAATGAGCAGGTTTATTATCAGCTCTGCTTAGCCGGGCTTTTTGGCTTTCTTTTGTTTTTAAAAGCAAGACTTTTTCTCCTGGCATGCCTCCCTGGGAGCCGCGTTGCTTAGTAACCCTGCATTGACTGGGGCTGTGGCGTTCAGAGCAATACCTTCAAGGAGCCTACATGTGAGGACGGGCGGTCAGCACCCCCACTTGGAGGACTTCCCTGGGCCCACAGCGCCAAGAGAATACCCCAGAACCCCAGACCCTGGTATTCTGGCTCACTTGAATTGTCCTCCAGTTCATTAACATATTTTTCCTATATGTATAATCATTTGTTTGCAGTCTGAAAATATATGTAAAACCACTCAAGAAACAGAGGGCAGTCTATTGGTAAGAAACCTCCAATTCCCGTTCAGTATCTCACCATGTGTGTGGCAAGCAGCTGAGTGATTTATCTCGCTCTCGTATGTCTGTTTAGTTCTCTAGTTGGGTGTCTTTCCCTTTGGACGGGCTCCATCTGTTCTGCTCAGAGCGTGCAAAGCGCCTCTGAAATTCATGGCTGATGGAGCAGGAACACTTTATTTTCATTGTGTTCCTAGTCTTTGTTTTTTAAAAATTTTGCTAATTTTTATAGAGGTAGTAAGCTCACAATATCAAACATTAATAATTCAGAAAAAAGGATATAAGCAATGGAGGCAAACATTATTGAGAGTTTCCTATATTTTATATGCATTGCCTTTTCAGTGGTCACGACAATTCCTTGAAATTGTGCATGTGTGTTTGTGTGTGTGTCATGTTGCGGGGTGTGGGGAGTCCCAATATTGTCTCAGTTTTAGAGATTGTCTGCAATTTAGAGATGTAAAGCAACCTTCAAGGTCACATAGTCATCTGTGGAACTGAAGCCAGGAAATCTCAATCAGTATGCCAACCATATTGGTAAAATGACTTTAAATAACTTCATTGAAAGGCAAGCTATCTACAGGATACATTGTTAATGCATGTCATAGAATGCTCTGGTATTAAAATCCAAATAACTCATTTGGTTTCTTGAAAAAGAGGCTCAGAATTTCAAAAACCTCTGCCTGGCGTTCATCTCCTAAAGAATGTGGTTCAGCAAGAAGGTTAAGAACACAGTCGCCTTGCAGCAATACGCTATCACCTATGGCAGAATTCTGGGCCATCGGCATTTCCTGTGGATAATTAATAAAGCACTGCTTGCACAGACAAACCGTGTTTATTGGTCCCTTTGAGAGAGAAAAGAAAAACGGAGGGGAAAGGTGGCAGGGATGGTGTGAAAGAGGACCTTGGGGAGAGAGACAGATCAGGATGTCTCTCCAGCTCCTTTGTTCCTGCTCTAAGTTATCTGGCTTCCTCTTCTTCTCTCTTCTTTCCATCAACGCCCCTCGGGTCAGAGTGACAGTGACAACAGCCAATTAGGGAGGCCCTGAAGGAAGCCGGTGCTCCCTCCTTGTCCGCTGTTTCTCTGGTTGATTGCCCATATTCCTTTCTTTTCCCTTCCTTCCTCCCCATCCATGCCCTCTTGATTAAATACCTCTCCTAATGCTAGTGAGTAACTGAGGAATCAGAAAAGCCCTAACCAGCTCCCAACCAGGCCGTTCCAATTATTGTTCAGGCAAAACCCAAGTATTCTCCTGGGATTAGCGAGCTCTTGTTTCCAGCCTCATGGTTACAGCAGTGTCTCTGGAGGTGTGCGCCTCAGACCACCTGCATCAAGGTCACCCAGGAGCTTCTCAAAAAGGCAGATGCCTGGGCATCACCCCAGACTCACTGTCTCAGTGTCTCCGAGGGTGACACCGGGAAGGCGGCATTGGAAATAAGCTCTTCTGGTAATTCTTGACCATATTGTAGTTGAAAAGCACTGGCTTAGCACTTGCCAACGGGTTTTACATACATTACCTGGCTCCGATACCAAGTTCTTCAGAGGCTCACTTTCTTATGGCCTTTTCTGTGCTGGTGTTGTTTTCCTTTCTAACCCATCGAGCACCTCGAAATCACTAGGTCCTTCGTGAAGAAGTCTGAATAAATCTGAGTCAGCTTCTCTGCCAAAGATGACAATAAAATAAAATAAAACAATCTTTAAAACCCATTTAAGACCAAAAGTCCTAGGACTCCTCGCAGGTGACCCAGCACGGAGGGACTTAGTCTTCCATCGCTGTCTGCCTAATGCCTGGGGCAAGACTGAGTTCAAACCTCACTTTGTTAATTTGCTTCCGTTTCCACATCCGTAAAATGGGGCTGTTGTTAAAGTTAAATGAAATAATGCAGGTAATGTGCCTAAAATGTCACCCATGCACCTTCACAGAGATTTGCTAACTAAGGTGGCATGTTGAATAGCTACAATTCAAGGAATTCATGGGTCACTGAGTTACAGTTTAGAAAACTTAATGTATTATTGCCATTCTTCACTACCTTAAATAAAGATGTAAGAACAAATATTGACATAGTCAATACTAAGAAATGTCATAGTATACCTTTTATCAGGAATTTTTAGCTGTAGTACTATTGATATTTGAGCCTGATAATTCTTTGTTGTGGGGCAGTTGCAAGATTGTTTTTTCTTTTTTCACCAGCATTTCTGGCCTCTCTGAGTAGCATCCCCCTATTTGACATTATGAAAAATGTCTCCAAACATTGCCAAATATTCCTTGTTTGGTGGTGCAGAATCACGCCCAGGTGAGACTTGCCTTATATCTGCCAATATACAGTTTCAAAAAGGTCCATAAATATAATTTTCTCTCATTTTCTTATACTCCCCTGAGGTAGGGAGAGAAAATATTCTACCATTGCTCCTCTTTTACAGATTAGATGATATTGAGAGTCAAGGGCTTACCAAAGGGCACCGAGTTAGTTCTCAGGGTGGTTATGCTGCCGGACGAAGAGGGTCTGGCTGCTTGTCACTGCCCAGCTGACATGCAGAGACGGTTGTTAGTTCCCGGTAAGTCTTATGGTCAGAAGACCAGTGATTCTGGAGACCAGCCAGAGTAGCCTCTCAATTCTGTTCTGCCTCCTTTATAATTCTAATAATTTTTATAATGAAATATAAGGGAACAAACCTAGAAAATTTTAACTTTATCTGATAGGAAGTAACACCAAAGTAGTCTCCATTCTAACAATGAAAAATGTTTAAACAGCAGGAAGGTAATTTTCACCTTAACAAAATACTAAGAGACTCATAAAAGAGAACATCATAGTATCAAAGCAGCCTTTATTCTACCCACATCACGTTACCTATTGCCTGTGCATGACTGCTTCCTCAAGGTCTCCTCAAGACCAGCCCCCTCAGAATCGTAGTGAAACCTACATACGTAGTCACAGGGGAAGGGTGTGTGGGGAGGAAGGTGAACCCAGCAGACTAGGTCTACTGTACTGCTTCAATTTAGCTTCTCGGGCTCCAACTCATCAGCCACTTTTCTGGCTTCAGTTATGCTCCAAGTTTATCTCTTCATCGATTGACACACTCCACCTCTGTGTCCATGGACTACTGGAGTGTTGATGCATGCAAACGAAAGTCTTGTGAAGTGTGATGGTCTTTGACAGATTATACTTACAAAAGAGTAAGTGTGTAAGTATTATCACTTTAAAGACTTGCCCAGCACAGGTAGCCTTTCTAGAAACTCCTCAATAATAAGAAGGAAATCTGTATATCCTCCCATTCCTCAGGAATATGCTTGTTTATGTTTTTCATTGGACATGAACTAAACATCTACCATGGACTGGTAGTCATACAACCTACCGGGAAGGATGACCCAGTTAAGATGGAGGACCCTCCCTTGTAGAGCTAAAAACTCCTGGAAGATCTGCTACACACCTACTACATGTGATGATAATGGAGGTGAGGATGGGAGAGCATGGACTGGGGATTGAGGAGGTTCAATGCAATGATAGGAGTTACAAGCACAATGGAGAAATTGAATATATCAATTCGCATGCACAGGGGAGGAGAGGCTTTTTTCAGGTAAGACTTCCCATGGGAAATAATGTGGAGGCTCAGTCTTCTAGGATAAGAAGCAGTTAGAAAAGCTAAGTACTTCCTTTATGCTAGGCACTGCTGTGAGCACTTTACACGTGTTAAACTCATTTAATCCTCCCAATAGCCTTGTGAAATAGATACTTTATCATCCTGATGCTAGAGAAGAGAAATCTGAGGCACAGAGAACTGACATAATTTGCCTGAGATCATACCCCTAACAAAGAACTGGAACCATGATGTGTGGCAGCTTTGCTCCAGACTCTGCCCACGATTCTCACTTTCAGGAAAGGTAAACAGATGGGTAGAGAATGCAGGGGTGACATATCTCTGAACCACCAGAACTGCAAGAGTCCGGACGCGATAGAATATTCTATGTGAGCAGTATAAGGATATAAGGTAGGTAGGCAAGGAGGGATCCCACCATAAAGAAATTCTAAAATCTGAAATCTTTATTCTGTGTGCAATAGAGAACCACTAGAACAGTGGTTCTCAACCTGTGGGTCGTGACCCCTTTGTAACAATGAAAATACACTGCGGCATTAGGAAGGTTGAGAACCACTGCAATAGAAGGAGAGGGGCCTGATCAGCTCATTTTAAGAAAACCAGTCAGGGAGGAGGGAGAGGCAAGATGGCCAACTAGAAGCAGCTCCTGAGAGAGACTCCTGGCCAAGGGGAAGGATAACGTCCAGAAAATACCCAATTGAGCTGAAGACTGGGAGCCCAGCCGAGAGAGAAATGATAGCTGCAGATCACCTCTGCTGAGGCAAGCTGCAACTCCAAGAAAGCAAGCTTCAGGTATAAAATTCATCTGAAAGGAAAAGTATCCATCCCCTCCCCCAAGAAAGCTGTGGTCATTTTTGCTTTCTTTCCTTTCTTTTTTTCTCTTCGTTTACTCCTGTGGGTTTTCTACAGACAAACAGTGAACTGTGGACCTCTTGTCCCACCCTACAGGAGAGTGCTGTGGGAAGTGGGGATTACTCCCCCGCTGTGACTCTGAACACTCTCTTGCTAGGCAGAAAATTTGAACTTAAGTTTTGCCAACCATTCTGAACTTCCAGTACGCCCTTCCCCCCGTTACCTGACAACCAGAAGCCTAAACCTCTGCTGAGACTGTGGGAGGAGGTTCTCTAGCACCTCCTCCACTCTCTGTTGGTTAGATAAAGTGCCTCACCCAGCAAAGGATTCCAGGGGACTCATCGAGCCTCCCCCTCCCCAACAGCCAGCCACAGCCAGAAACCTCTCTGTACGACCCTGCTGCAGGCCTCTCTGGCTCAGCACCCAGGTCCACCCCACTCCAGGGACTGTGGCGGCTGGGAGCAACCCCACCATGGGCCATGCAGCCTAGGGACCCCGGCCCGCCCCAACTCCAGGGACTGCAGTGGGTGTGAGCAACCCCGCCATGGGTGTGCAGCCTTGGGACCCAGGCCCGCCCCACCCCAGAGATGCCAGCAGGCATGAGCAACCCACCACGGGCCGCCACTCCTTCTCGGCACCCACGCCCACCCTCACCCCCCTCCATCAGCAATGCTGGTGGCCATGAGAGACCTCACTGCGGGCTGCATCTCCTCGAACCCCAGGCCCGCCCACTCTAGGGACTGCGGCGGATGTGAGCAACCCCTCCGTGGGGTTTGTTGCCTCAGCACCCAGGCTTGCCCCACTCCAGGGACTGTGATGGGGTGAGCAACCCCACTGGGGGATGCCATACCTTGGCACCCAGGCCTGCCCCCCGCAAGAGCCTCTGGTGGGAGTGAGTGACCTTGCTGCAGGCTGTGTAGCTGCAGCACCCAGAGCCTCCCCACTCCGAGGATTCCTGGAAATTCACGGGACTCCACCGCTGCTGCACTGCCAAGACCTCCAAGCCTTCCTTGGTCAGTACTGCCCCAGCCAGTGTCTCTGGTAGCTGCACAACCCACGTTCTCCCTCCAGTGTCCTCCCTGCTTCCTCACTGACCCCATCCATCTGGCCAGGGACTTGGGAAGTCATGCAACTCTGTGCCCTCCCTTCAAGGCCCTCCCTACCTCTCTGCAGAGCCCTCCACCCAACCAGAGACTACTGGAGCCACCCACTCTTGTTGCCAAAGCCACTGGGAGCCAGGCATTGCCAGAACCAATGGGCACCATCCCCAGCCCTGCTACCGGATCTGTGTGTGACATGCTCCACTCTGGAGCTGCTCCCACAGCCACAGCTCCCTGGCTATGGCAGCCCCAGAGGAGCTACACTAGGTCACTTCCTACAAATATCTTCCAACAATAGAGTGATCCTGCCAGGGTCCAATATTTTTGTTTGTTTGTTTTATTGTCTTTATTATTAAATCACAGCTGTGTACAATACTGCAATCAAGTGGTACCAGGGTCCAATCTTGGAGAGATGCCTCTCCAATTCTGAGGACAGCCAGAGGAAATGGCAAAAAATATTTATGGGGCAGAATCAATGGAAAAACTCTGGCAATATGAATAATCAGAGTAGATCAACCCCCCCAAGGAATGATAAGGTGGATACCACACAAGATTCCATGCATAAACAAATGGCTGAGATGTCAGAATCAAATTCAGAATCTGGATAGCAAATAAGATCAACAGAATGGAGGAAAAGATGCAACTAGAATTTTAAGCAATAATCCAAAAGATGTCTCAAGAATTCAGCAAATTCAAAGACAAATGACCAAAGATTTTGACACATTGAGACAAGAAGTTGTAGCCCTAAAATATCTGAGAAACACAGTAGAATCCCTCAGCAACAGAATAGAGCAAGCAGAAGAAAAGATTTCTGAAATGGAAGACAAAGCTTTTGAATGCTCTCAAACCTACAAAGAGGAAGAGAAATGGAAGACAAAAATGGATCATTCCCTCAGACAGCTCTGGGATAACTCAAAGAAAACCAATATTCACCTTTAGGGATACCTGAAAACAATGAAGTGGTGTCATGAGGCACAGAGTCTCTTCTTTATGAGATTATGAAGGAGAACTTTCCAGACATGCCAAGAGATTCTGAAATTCAGATAGCAGACAGTTTCAGAACCCCAGCATGGCTCAACCCAAATAAGTCATCCC
>CAUYON010106560.1:0-22147 GCA_963573935.1 Arctocebus calabarensis | reverse complement strand
TGACCGGGCGTTTGGCCCCCCTTTCTGGGTTACACAAAACCCACTACACAGTAAAACCTTTCACTTTTTTTTCACCCCCCCCCCCCCCCGCCTTTAGAGCCATAATAGGTCACTTTAGGACCAAGCAAGATCAGCTTTGTTGCATCCCACCAACCTTTTTATGGGCTCTACCTCTCAAATCAGAAGTTAGAGGTAAGATAAAGGGGTCCATTACTGTAGATGTTCCAAGAGGGGGGTCACACAGAAGCTGTAAGCAAAACCAAGGTCGGATTGTTTCTGGGTTACTATGGAAACCAGGTTCCCTCCTCCTCGCAGGAAGGGAGGAGTGCCTGAGGCCTTCCTCTTTCCACCAATCCTGAAGGTTGTAAAGGAGGAGTTTGCTGTGGCCTGGGGAAAGTGCTGGTCTTGAAGGACAGCTGGCCTGCCAGTCCGAGCCTTTGAACCACCACCCGGTACCTTCCCACCCCAATATTCAGTCAAAGGAGGCTTTTTCCTATAGTGCCTTGTCCTCTGTGGAGACCTGTTGCTTAGCAACCACTAGTACCTCCTTCTTAATAACTTGCAGGGACGGAGAGATATAATATCTATGTCTATATTCAGTTCTCCTCCCCTATTTCCCTATCTATATTTAATAACTGAAGCCCTGTCTTGGGTTCCCCTCGCACGTGTTTGAGAGGGCTCTTAGAGGATTAAGGTACAGCCTGAAGAAAGGTTTTACACCTGAGGAAGAACTTCTGAAGAGGGAAGAATGGGAGAAAAAACTAGAGTAGGTAGGGGATCAGGAAAAGCTGTGAAATCATTATCCTAGGTAAAGGTTGAGCAAGAAAAAATATTTAGAGCTTGGGATGTGGGAAGGGAGTGTCCACAGGGATTTTTGAAGGGTCAGCCCCAGACCTGGAGTGGACCCCAATAGCTATTTCTTAGGCTAGCATTTTCCACTCCTCACACCCTTCTCCCCCACTTCCAGGCCACTTCAGTCTAGGTCCCTCTTGTGTTTCTATATGTGAGAGGCCACTAAAGCTCATATTTCTTGGTGTCTGGATGTCGGTATCTGGGAGAGGGTACTATGCTGATGTGTGGCTACCAAGGTCTGGGTATCTCCAAAGTTTTTCAGTCATTAGGAAGAGCTCTTTTGAGCTCTCTGCTAGAAAACCCCACATCTGATCTGCCAGTAGGAGCTGTACAATATCACCAAAAAATTAGCAAGAAAATCTACATGGCCTATATACAAAGTCAGGAAACCTGGGTTTGGGTTTCCCTCTCCTTACTCTCCCGTGATGCCCTTTTTTATTTTTTTTTAAAGAAACAGAGTCTCGCTTTATCTCCCTTGGTAGAGTGCTATGGCATCACAGCTCACAGCAACCGCCAGCTCTTGGGCTTAGGCGATTCTTATGCCTCAGCCTTCTGAATAGCTGGGACTACAGACACCTGCCACAACACCCAGCTATTTTTTTGTTGCAGTTTGGCTGGGGCCGGGTTTGAACCTGCCATCCTCGGTATATGGGGCTGGCACCCTAGTCACTGAGCCACAGGCACCACCCCATTTTTTTTTTTAAGAGATGAGGTCTTGGCAGCGCCAAGAGAATCGCCTAAGCCTAGGAGTTGGAGGTTGCTGTGAGCTGTGTGACGCCACGGCACTCCACCAAGGGCAATAAAGTGAGACTCTGTCTCTACAAAAAAAAATAAAAAGAGAGAGATGAGGTCTTTTTCTGGCTCAGGTGGACTCGAACCTCTGAGCTTAGGCAATCCACCTGCCTTGGCCTCCCAGAGTGCTAGGATTACAGGCATGAGCCACCACGCCCGCCCAGATGCCCAAATTATTATTATTATTATTATTTGTTGTTTTTTTGTTTTTATTTCCTTGCTTATTTTTTATTTTTATTTCTTTGTTTTTGTTTGTTTGTTTTTTTTTTTTGTAGAGACAGTCTCACTTTATTTCCCTCGGTAGAGTGCCATGGCGTCACACAGCTCACAGCAACCTCCAGCTCCTGGGCTTAGGTGATTCTCTTGCCTCAGCCTCCCAAGTAGCTCGGACTACAGGCACCTACAGGCACTACAACACCCGGCTATTTTACTGTTTTGCAGTTCGGCCGAGGCCAGGTTTGAATTCGCCACCTTTGGTATATGGGGCCAGTGCCCTACTTGATGAGCCACAGGCGCCACCCAATTATTATTTTTGAGACAAGTCTTACTATGTTGTTCTAGGTAGAGTGCTGTGGCATCACAGCTCACAGCAACCTCAAACTCTTGGGCTTAAGTGATTTCTCACCTTAGCCTCCCAAGTAGCTGGAACTATAGGCGCCTGCCACAACACTTGGCTGTTTTTTGTTCCAGTTGTCATTGTTTAGCTGGCCCGGGCTGGGTTTGAACCCACCAGCCTTGGTGTATGTGGCTGGTGCCATAACCACTGTGCTATGGGTGCTGAGCCAAGATGCCCAAATTATTATCCGCTTAATTTTTAAAATCCTGTTGCCTCCTCTGTAGACTAAAAATAATAATAATGTTTACCTTGCTGCATCCGTTAAAGTAATATGTGACAGAAAATACTCTGAAAACTAAAATATTGTTTTAAGGCCTAAAAAATGTTGATTGCTAGGGAGAGGGAAGGGTCATGGATCCAGCTCAGTCCTGGGCTTAGGAATGCCCTTTCCTACAGCTCTTCTATCTGGTGGTCTGCCATTAGTTTTGTTTGTTTGTTTGAGACAGAGTCTCACTTTATCACCCTCAGTAAAGTGCCATGGTGTCACAGCTCGCAGCAACCTCCAGCTCCTTGGCTTAGGCGACTCTCTTGCTTCAGCCTCCCCTGTAACTGGAATCACAGGTGCACGCCACAATGCCTGGCTATTTTTTGTTTCAGTTTGGCTGGGGCCAGGTTTGAACCCACCACCCTTGGTATGTGGTCCAGTGCCCTCCCCACTGAGCCACAGGTGCTGCCCCTTTGTTAGTTTGTTTGTTTGTTTGTTTTCTGCCATTGGTTTGTTAGCAGGATAGGTATCACTCTTTGCCCTCTAGTTGGTGGGGCAGGAAGTTATAAATCAAAATCAAACCTGAAGCCTGCTAGAGAGAGTCATACAGCTTGTTCCTCTCCTCACCTCCAGTCCCAACCCTGACCTCTAGTCCTCAGCAGCCTGCTGACACCCTACCCTGACCCTCCACTGTTTTCCTCTATCAGCACCTTCACTGCATTATGCTAGCTCACAGACTGTACAGTTTCACCCGCCATACCCACCTTCTCTGCATCTCTTCCAACCAGAGCCTTCTTAAAAGAGAGGTGGGGTGTCTGCAGTGGAAAAGGCTCTGGGTTCTACTTTGTCTTGGATGAACAGTACCCCTTTCCATCTCCCCACTATTCCCTTTCCCCACCTAAGACACTTAGATTCGCCCCAAGCACTGCTGGGAGGTACTGGGGATTCTAATTCTCAGACTCAGCTCCAGAAGCAAGGCCAAAATGCATCTTTCTCCAAGACCCAGTACCCACCCTTCTTCGTGGAAGACCAGTGCAAAAGAGGAAGTAGGTTAGGGAATAGTAAAGCTCCATGTGATGGGACTTAATGTAGAGAGGCAGGGAGAGGCCTGGGGCTTTTCAGTAAGGAATGGATGGCTGGGGTTTGGGGGCCTGAGGACAGAAAGGCCAAACCTTGGCAGCTTCTTTGTTCCAGAAAGCTGGGGTCCCTGGAGGGAGGCTTAGCTTGGGGAAGGGGAGAGGGAGCTACATTACAGAGCACCACCTGTGAGCCAGGCACAATGCCAGAGCCTTTCCATACCTGTACTCACAACTAACGTGTGAGGAGTGAGGGCAGATAGGTATCTCATGAGCTCCCGAGATGTCTACACAGTTGACCACCTTCTTTTATTCTGTGATGTCACTGCCAATTCTCTGCCAATTCACTGCCTATAGTTCTGACTGCTCTTTCTCTATCTCCTTCGCAAGCTCATCCTTGACTCTTTAGACTCAGTACAATTCCCCAATTATACACTTTGACTATATAATCTTCTTTCAGAGCCCTTAGCAGAGTTATCTCATACTTATTTGTGTAGTCATTTGTATAATCTTAGTTTCTTTCTTGTTTTGTTTTTTTTTTTTTTTTGTAGAGACAGAGTCTCACTTTATCGCCCTCGGTAGAGTGCCATGGCGTCACACAGCTCACAGCAACCTCCAACTCCTGGGCTTAGGTGATTCTCTTGCCTCAGCCTCCCGAGTAGCTGGGACTACAGGCACCCGCCACAACGCTGGGCTATTTTTCTGTTTTTGCAGTTCAGCCGAGGCCACGTTTGAACCCGCCGCTTTTGGTATATGGGGCCGGCGTCCTACTCGATGAGCCACAGGCACCACCCAGTATAATCTTAGTTTCATTGGATGGAAAGTTCCACGAGTACAGTGACCACATCTATTTATCTGTGTTCGCCAGTGTGCGCCTGATGCCAGCAATTGTGCTTAGAATAAAGCAGCTGTTTGATAAATATTTGTTGAATGGATGAATGAATGAAAAAGGGGCATCTCTTGGCAGTGCCCATAGCTCAGTGGGTAGGGTGCCGGCCACATACACTGAGGCTGGCGGTTTTGAACCTGGCAGAGGCCAGCTAAAATCAACAATGACAACTTCAACAACAAAAATAGCCGGCGTTGTGGCAGACTGTAGTCCCAGCTACTTGGAAGGCTGAGGCAAGACAATTGCTTAGGCCCAAGAGTTTGAGGTTGCTGTGAGCTGTGATGCCACGGGACTCTACCAAGGGCAACATGGTGAGACTGTCTCAAAAAAAAGGAAAGAAAGGGGCATCTCTCTGAACTAAACTCAGCTTCTTAGCCACTCACTCAACCACTAAACTGACCCCAATGTGTGGACCAGGGAACAGGATACCTGGGAGGTCCAGCTATCTTGTTTTTCCTAGAAAATGCTATCAGGTCAAGACCAGTCCTAGTTCCAGGATATGGGGCCTCTGCTGTGCCAGAGTCTGGCCCTGCCTGTCTTCTCTCCAACTTCTCAGGGATTAAGAGAATTCAGAGTCCCCCAAAATTATTCCCTACGTGGGAATCTGAGGTCACGTATGTGAGCTGGAAGGGAGTAAGGGGAGTTTCATCAGAGAAGAGTGCTCTGAGGAAAATCTCTTTCTTCCTTAACACACAGAAACGATCTGCACCACCCCCAGTCTGTTTCTGTCTTCTTCCTCACATGAGAGGGACAGACTGTTGACCAAAAGCAGGACAGGCTGCTTACTCCTTGAAATTTCTGGGGAGTTTGGTTATGGGCCTCAGCCAGGTAACTGGAACAGAGGAACACAGGATCCAGAACAGCAAGTCCTTTGGGGCTGTACCCTCTAGACTCTGGGAAGCACAGGGTGGATAAAATGACCTCCAGCCCAGGACTCCTTCTGACTCTTTTGTTGCCCTGGCCATCTGACCACAAACAATACTCCCAAGTCTGTGAAGAACTAAAGTTAGGCCAGGCCTGGTACCTCCTTGCTCTCTGTGGCAAATCCCCATTCCTAACTTTGGACAAGCACACAATTACTGAGCTGCCATCCCAGAGCATCTCTCTGACCCAGATCAGCACCAATACTCAGTTCTCAGGGCAGTGTCTCACTCAGCCCCCTTATCCTGACAGTCCCCTTAGCACCCAGGTATTTGGAATCGTGAATCTGGGAGCTATTCTAAGCAATGTTGCTCTCTTTGACCCCACCTGTTCTCTGGGCCCCTAATGAAGCAGGACAACTCAGGATGCAGGCCAAGTCCTTGTGTCCCTATCAAAGGCAACATCTGTCCCCTCTAAGAAGATAACCCTAGGGGAGAGAGATGAGACAGGCACAAGGGAGAAACCCTAGTCTTGCCTGGGCCCTCACCCCAGATTCCACTGCAGGCATATATTGGGACTGAGGGCCAAGACAGTCACAGAGGCCTACACTCACACATGCCCCTGCATGGGCCTTCCTGTCTCTCAGCCCCCACATATGAGAGCCCCTCCTGGGCTTACCCAGCTACCTGGGCTGCTGCTGCTGCCAAGTGGCCTTCTTTTATTCATGCGTTGTTTTATTGCTGGCAAATGCTGCTGCTTGCCGCTGTTGGAGGCGTTCCTGCCAAATCCATCCCAACATCTTGGCCTGGCATCAGGGCGGCATGCTAATGTGGAAATTTAAAGAGCCGCTCAGCTTTAAATCGGAATTTTAAATGAGCAGCAGTGCTCCGATGGGACCCGGGCAAAATCGAACAGTATCTGATCCACCCTTCCTCCTCCCACACCCACAGCATCACCCCAAGTTCTTCCTACCTCTCCTTTTGAACACTAGAGGAGGTAGTGGCATGGGACATAGTAGGGAAATAGGGAGCTACCAGAGCCACGGAATTGGTGCAAGATGGGGTCATCTGGACCAGTAAGGGATCTGCTCCTTGCCCTCATGGGCAGGGAGCTTTAGAAGGCAGAAGGGTTGGAGGTAGTGAACCTGAGGTTACTCCCTACTTCCCACTTAGCAGGAATCAAGAAGGGAAGGACTGCTCGTCAGATAAGAGAGAAGGTGGAATTCCATGAAGACACATATAGCATACGTTGGTGCACAGTGGGATGTGTGTACACAGCTGTGCATGCAGGTTGGGATGCTTGCTGAGCCCCTGTAGCACACGTACACATAAATCACATGCCACCTATGCTCAGAAAGGGATTATCAACACCAGGAGGGCAGTCTTTCTTCCCACATCCAGGCCACTATACTAATCTCAGAGCAAGCTGGCCTTTGCCAATTGCTTAGCTAGCCTGAACTGTGCTCCCAGGTTTTCCATGAATCCCAATCCCTCAGCTACTGGCAGCTACCTTGAGTCAGCTGTAGTGATGGAACCCCACAGATCCTCTGCCAGAATGGGGCCAGGGGGCAACTGAGGTCATCCAGTGCACCTGTCTTGGCCCAGTGTGGTGCCTTCAATGGTGACTCCCAGATGACAGGCTCAGACATCTCATCTGGGAAAGGTGCTGGGCACAGACTTGGTTTCAAAGGGAAGAGGAGGCTAACGGGAGATAAAGAGAGGCAGAATGTGTGTCTCTCTGTGATGCCCTCTCCTTACCTATCTCCAAGAGTTAGATGGCCCCTCAGTATCAGGAAACATTGACTACCCTCAAGGAGACACCATGCATAGTTTAGCATAGTGCCTCATCATTTTCTGGGTTGATAGCAGCCCAGAGAATCTGGACAAGCTATCTCCAGTGGAGGATCCATATTAACTCATATGGCAACCTCAAGCTTGCCCATATTAGGCTGCCAGACCAAGGGATGCTTCCAGACCTTCCCCAAGATTCCCCCTCCCTTAAAAAAGGAGCTAACTCCTCCAGGGGCTGCTATGGCTGCCAGCCAAGAGGCTTGGGGCAGGCCTGGGGCAGGCAGCTGGCACCTGCCCACCAGATCCCCAAGGAACACCCTCCTCTCCCACCCCCTCAACCCCATTTAGATGGCCCCTGGGCTACCAGAGATGGAGCTCACTTATCCTCATTCCCAGAAAAAAACCTCAAGCTGGACAGCCCATTACCCCTCTTTCCACTGTAACTTGCTGTAAGATTCTCCACCCAGAGTAGATACACTAAGGACCCACCAGGCAATTTTTCCAGGTAGGAACAAGTTTGTAATATAGTAGGTGTTGAACTGGTAAGAGGACTTGAGGGGTGAGGCCTGAACTGGAATTCTGGGAGAAGTTGCTGAGGTCAAGAGATGTATGAGGCTGAGCAACTCGATGTGAGTGAGATAGGACAGGGAGACATGAAGGGAAGGGCCTGAATGAATCTGCCTCTCATCTAATTAGCAATATGCAAATAATATGCAAATAGCATCCTCTTTGTTTAGAAACCACAGGGTCGGTGCTTTTTGGAAGTGCCTTGCAAAGGGCCCTTCAGGCAGCACCTCTGAGACCCTCAGACACGGGACACCCAGGCTCACAGAGGTGCCAGAGTGCAGCCATCTGGTTTTAGCTTATTCCCTGGATGGACTCATTGTTTGTGGGCCTCAGTTTCTCTATGTGTAAAATGGCAAGATTAATTGGTTCATGTCTAAGGCTTTTTTCCAGTATGGCAGTCTAGTTTTCTCTGACTGGGGTCTAGTGCCAGTGCAGGGTGGAGGGGTTGATTCCTTTTGGGGGTGGAAGCCAAGGTCTTTGGCTGTCTTGCCCCTGCTGCCCACCTCAGTAGTTCTGTCATGCCGTTCCCCACACACCTGCCATCCCAAATGTGGGCAGTTTCCTGGAGGCAGTGTACTCATGTTCTTTCCTCTGCCTGGAATGCCCTTCCTGCTCTAGCTCCCTTACCTCTCCACTCCCCAGTTCTGGCAAAGTGCCTCCTTTCTGTGTGCGCCTATGCACTTACTGTTTACTTCTTTCTTTTCCCACTTAGGCTGTGAACTTCTGGATTTTGTTAAAGACTGAATCTCCAATATAAGTGTTGTTAGTTTCTCAAGGCTACTGTAGAAAATCACCACAACCTTATGCCTTAAAACCACAGAAACTTAATCTTTCACATTTCTGGAGGCCAGAGATTCAAGATCTGTTTCACTGGGCCAAAATCAAAGTGCTCTGGAGTCTTTACGGGGGAGAATCTGATCTTTGCCTCTTTCAGCTTTCCTTGTAACCCCATCATTTCAATTTCTGCCTCCATCTTCACATCTTCTACTCTTCTCTGTATGTATAGTCCCCCTTTGCCCTTCTTTTTTTATTTTCTCTCTCTTTTTTATTGTTTGAGATTCATTAAGGGTACAAAGAATTAGGTTACACTGATTGCATTTGTTAGATAAAGTCCCCCTTATAATTGTGTCCTCTCTTTTCTTTTTTGAGACAAGGTCTCCCTCTGTTGCCCAGGCTAGAGTACAGTGAGTGGCACCATTATAGCTCACAGCAACCTCAAACTCCTGGGCTTTGTGATCCTCCTACCTCAGCCTCCTGAGTAGGTGGGTCTAGAAGCTCATGCCACAGTGCCTGGCTAATTTTTGTTTGTTTGTTTGTTTTGAGACAGTCTCACTATGTCGCCCTTGGTAGAGTGCCATAGCATCACAGCTCACAGCAACCTCAAACTCTGGGGCTTAAGAGATTCTCTTGCCTCAGCCTCCCAAGTAGTTGGGACTACAGGCACCCAGCTCAATGCCTGGCTATTTTTTGTTGCAGTTGTCATTGTTGTTTAGCTAGCACAGGCCGGGTTCGAACCCACCAGCCTTGGTGTGTGTGGCTAGTGCTGTAACCACTGTGCTACAGGCGCCGAGCCAATTTTTGTATTTTTTATAGAGATGGGATCTTGCTATGTTGCTCAGAGTACATTTATTTTTTCTTTGTAGATTCAGAGTCTCACTTTATTACCCTCAGTAGAGTGCCGTGGCATCACACAGCTCATAGCAACCTCCAACTCCTGGGCTTAGGTGATTCTCTTGCCTCAGCCTCCCGAGAAGCTGGGACTACATGTGCCCACCACAACACCGAGCTATTTTTCTGTTTTTGCAGTTTGGCCGAGGCCAGATTTGACCCTGCCACCTTTGGTAAATGGGGCCGGTGCCCTACTCGATGAGCCACAGGCGCCCTTAGATTACATTTTTTTTTTGAGATAGAGTCTCACTCTGTCGCCCTTGGTAGATAAAGGCTACTGTGGCATTATAGCTCAGTAGCTCACAGCAACCTCAAACTCTTGGGCTCAAGTGATTCTCTTGCCTCAGCTTCCCAAATAGCTAGGACTACAGGCACCTGCCACAACACCCAGCTGTTTTAGAGCAGGGTCTTGCTCTTGCTCAGGTCTTAAACCTGTGAGCTCAGGCAATCCACTCACTTCGGCCTCCCAGAGTGCTAGGATTACAGGCACGAGCCACCGCACTTGGCCTTTTTTTTTTTTGAAGACAGAGTCTTACTTGGTTGCCTGGGCTAACGTGCAGTGGTGTCAGCCTAGCTCACAGCAACCTCAAACTCCTGGGCTCAAGCGATCCTTTTGCCTTAGCCTCCCAGGTAGCTGGGACTACAGGCATCTGCCACAACATCCAGTTAATTTTTCTATTTTTAGTAGAGATGGAGTCTTGCTCTTGCTCAGGCTAGTCTTGAACTCCTGAACTCAAGGGATCTTCCTGCTTTGGGCTCCCAGAGAACTATAATTACAGATGTGAACAACCATGCTGGCATACTCAGGATATTCTTGAACTCCTGGCCTTAGGAAGTCCTCTCACATCTGCTTCCCAAAGTGCTAGGATTATAGGTGTGAGCCACTGCACCTGGCCTTTGCCTCTCTCTTATAAGGACACTTGTGGTATTTAGGGCCCATTTGGATAATCTAAAATAATCTCCTGGGGGCGGCACCTTTGGCTCAGTGGGTAGGGCGCTGGCCCCATATACCGAAAGTGGCGAGTTCGAACCCCGTCCCAGCCAAACTGTAACAAAAAAAAAAAAATAATAATAATAATAATCTCCCCATCTCAAAATTATTAATTTAATTGCATCTTCAGAGACTGGTCCTTTTTCCAGATATAGTAACTTTTTTTTTTTTTTTTTTTTTTTTGCAGTTTGGCCAAAGCTGGGTTTGAACCCGCCTCCTTCCACATATGGGGCCGGCGCCCTACTCGTTGAGCCACAGGTGCCACCCCCCAGATATAGTAACATTATCAGGTTCTGGGGATTAGGACATGGACATATATTTTGGAGCCATTCTCAGACTACCACAATAAGTAAAGACTTTTTTTTTTTTAAGAGACAGTCTCATTTTGTCACCCTCGGTAGAGTGCTGTGGCGTCACAGCTCATAGCAACCTCCAGCTCTTGGGCTTAGGTGATTGTCTTGCCTCAGCCTCTCGAGTAGCTGGGGCTATAGGTGCCTGTCACAACGCCCGGCTATTTTTTTGTTACAGTTTGGCCAGGGCTGGGTTTGAACCCACCACCCTTGGTATATGGGGCCGGCGCCCTACTCACTGAGCCACAGGCACCGCCCAGTAAAGACATTTTCAAATTTACCATTTGTTATCTACCATGTGCCAGACACTGTACATTTTTCTTACTTTAAGTTTTGCAATAATCCTGAAAAGTAGCTACCAATATTGGCATACAAGTAAACTGAGGCACAGGGAGTTTGAGTCTCCTGCCCAGGGTCACATCAGAGCTGGGATTTGAAACCAGATGCTTTTGCCTCACCAGTAGCATCTGAGCCTACCCCAGGCCCTAGCATAGATTTCTTGCCTGAAATGGATGTGCAGAAAGAGAAAGATAGGTGGACAAGAGAAGGAAAGATGAGGCCCAGATTTCCTAGTGACTAGGAAGAAAAGGTACTGACTTACAGCTTATTGATTCAAGCTTCCTTTTGACAAAGCCCCCTTACTACCTTCTTACTCTCCCTCCACCAACCCTGACCCCTTGTTTCAGATGCCTGGAATCTCCCCCAATTTGCAGCCCCCTGCCAACTACTGTTGCCCAGCGGGTGGCACAGTGCCTGGACTTCAGGCAGGAACTATCAAATCACAGAACCAGAGGGACGTCAGGAGGTCACCTCATCTATCCCTTTGCCCGCGTCCAGGCCTCTGCATGAGGACGGGGGTAAACAGGGTCAGTGTAGTGGGTAAGCAGAAGGGTGAAGCAGCCATCTCTCCCTTCAGCTGACCTTTCTCCTTTTCTCACTTCTTACACAATGTACATCAAGAAGCCCTTCTTCAAACCTTGCAGACATCATGCAAAATGAAAGTTGGCCAGAGTCATAAGTCTTACGACTCAGTCCTAAAGTCTCCAAAAAATAAAACGAGATTTTTTTGCTAATCTCTTCACCTTTCTGGATTTCTAATTCTTGATCTTCGAAATGGCATCAGTAGCGGTGATGATAATAATAATAATAGCCATCTCACAGGGATGTTGGGGGATGGAAACACAGCTCAGGAAAGAAGTGTCCAACCCACAGCCTGGAGCAAGGTAGATGCTGCGGGAATTATGACAGCCCCTCAGCCCTCCAGCCGATGTCTCCTCATCCTGGATAACACAGGGCTCTGCTCACCTCAGCCATTCTGGTCTGCCTGTGCGCTTGACTGTGAACTCCTCTTGGCAGGATCTTGTTCATTTTTAATCACCGCTCGCTCCCCTCCCCAGTGTCTAGCCCGCGCTCAAGCACGTAGGTTCAATATACATTTAAGAAATAAAAGATTGAGCGTATGAGTCGGATCCCCAAGTCCCCAGAGGCACAGAGCCTGACACCCACCAACCCTTCTCCGCACGACCCTTCCCCCTGGGGTACAAGTGACGATTGCAGCGGCGGGGAAAGGGGCACTGCAGCTTTAAGATTTCTCTCGGGCGTCTCGGTTGCCAAGGCGCGGTTGCCAGGGTCCTGCGCGGAGCTGCGTCCGGCCTTCGCGCGCCGGCTCCGGGTTTCCTCCGCCGCCGCTGCCGCCGGGCCGCGCTGGGCTCGACTCCTCCGAACCGTCTGGCGGACTTGGCACTGGCCTCCGTTCCTCAGTGCCCCCGCAGTGCGTGGCAGGCTGCGGCTTCATTATCCTGATTGATTCCTCCTGCTCCCCGACACCGTGGGAGCCCAGGCCAAGGAAAGTGGGAGGGGGCTGCATCTGCGCGCCCCTTCCCGGCCCTTGCCCCAATCGGCTCCTTCAGGCTGCCGGCCTCTTGGTGTCCTCCTGCGGCAGGCGGGGCAGGGAAGGAGGACTGGCAGGCCTATGCCCCCTTGGTGGGTGGCGAGTGACCCAAATTGGAGAGAGGAGCACTCTCTATTTCCGTGCGTCTGCCTCGGGTGCCTGCTCTGGGCCACTTCGTTTTATTCCTCCTCCAGGAGGACACGGAGGGTTTGGGCTGGGGAAGGAGCACAGTGGGGTTCGGAGAACTTAAGGAGAACAAGCCCCGGCAAAATGGGAAAGGTGACATGGAGGAGCCTTGGTCCCGTGGGCCAAGGCTTGGTGACACGTGGCTTATCACGTGCTCCTCCGGGCAGCTTAAATACAGTTCTCAGAGAAGTCAGGGACAGGGTCTGCCCAACCCACACAGGATACTTGGCATGGATGTGAGCTCAAAGGAAGGTCAGGGGCCTCTGTGAAGGAGAGGACCTGTCCCAGAATCTAGCAGGGTGTGCCCACCCAGCCCCAAAGTAAGTGCTGAGGCTTTAGGATAAAGATCATTGGAGGGTGGGGAGGCCAAGAATGGAGTGTCTTCCTAGTTCTGCCATTTGGTTTGAGAACTGGGCAAGATACTTTGCCCTTCTTAGCTCTGTCTTTTTATTTTCTTTCTTTCTTTCTTTTTTTTCTTTTTTCTTTTTTTTTTTTTTTTTGAGACCGTCTCATTTCCTTGCCCTTGGTAGAGTGCTGTGCTGTCATAGCTCACAGAAACCTCACACTCTTGGACTCAAGCAATTCATTTGCCTCAGTCTCTCCAGTAGCTAGGACTACAGGCACTCACCACAACGCCTGGCTGTCTTAGCAATGTCTTACTCATCTGTACTTTAGGGCCAAGACTTCCCAGTTGTCAGTGGCTAAGTAAGATAATATGTAATGTGCTGGTGGCAGGACCCTACCTAAGTTCTCTGGCAAGAAGAAGAAAGGAAGATGAAGGGCTGGCCTCCTGCCCTTCTGCTGTTTTGGGTGGATCCCTTAAAGGAGGTGAGTTTCCTCCATATGTTTAAATCCCTTCTGGAAGATGACCTTGAACTTTCCAGCCAAAGCTGCCCCCTTGTAGAGGGACAAAACTCCTCCCAACCTCAGTGTCATGACTAGGATTTAATATCTACCACCCCTATCCCTCTCTTCATGGGGCTTCTTTTCCTATAAGCCCTGGCAGTCTCCCTCTAGTGCCTCAGCCCTGTCCAGACCAAGGGCAGACATGGGAAATTTCTTACATGGGCTTGACCCATTTCAGTACCTCCAAACTTTAGTCTCCTAAACCCCTGGGAAAGAGGGAACTGATAGAAAATTTAAGGCCATTTTTTCCAAATCTGTTGTGTTTGTGGACAGGATCTGAGCCACTCTGGCAACTCATAAGTCTATCTCTGGGTCTGCTTCCTCTTCTGCAAGTTCATTGATTTATTCTTTCAACCAATATTTGCAGGGTGACCACAGTGGGGCGGCATGGTGCACCCAGCAGTTGAGACTATGGGAATGAACACTGACAGGATAGGAAAAAAATACCACTGTGAAACTAGTGATCTTGTTGCATGGAGTGGTTCATGCTAGTAATTCTAGCACTCTGGCAGGCTGAGGCAGGCAGATTGCCTGAGCTCAGGAGTTCGAGACCAGCCTGAGCAAGAGCAAGACCCGGTCTCTAAAAATAGCTAGGCACTGTGGAGGGCAACTGTAGTCCCAGCTACTCGGGAGGCTGAGGCAAGAGCTGGAGGTTCTGTGAGCTGTGACACCATGGCACTCTACCAAGTACAACAAAGTGAGATTCTATCTCAAAAAAAAATTAAAAAACAAAGCAAAACAAAAAACCTGATTTTCTGGGGGTCAACAGACAGATGCACACAGCAGCCTGTCCAATACAAGGATGTTTGCTGCAGTAGGACCTCCCGGATTCTAGAACATTCCACAGTGTCATGGTGCTTCCCCTCTGCTTCCTGAATACAACAGACTCTTCAGTCTGGACCCTTCAGTGAGAGGCTAATCACTTTCTTATGAAAAAAAGACAGACACTAACATTTAAGTCTGAGTCTTTTATTCAACCCCTTTTGTTGGAATTATCTATTTTTACAACAATCATGCATCACTTTTATATTCAAGGGGAAACACAATAAAAACATTGCCAGTTTGGAAAAAAAGATGCTAGGGAGCATTTTTTTCCTCTTTTAACCAGAGGCAGGTAAGTACATGTATCTAGGCCTACCAAGCTGCCCAGAATCCTTGATCAGTGTGGCCCTGTGTGGGGCTGCCTCAGTCTAGCTACTGGCCCAGCTGCCCACCCTCCATCCCTGTCTGACCTGCCCCATCCTCTGCTCCTATAGCTCTCAGCTTCACTTCCTATTAATACAAGCCACGTGAGACCCTTGCTGTGGCGTCTCCAGGCAGAAGAAGCCACAGCCGCCTAGTGGCTGCCAGGGAGGCTGGCAGGAAGGGGCAGCTCCATCAGTCATCTCCTGAGAAACAGTGGTCTCCCCAGAGAAAGGACATTTGGAAATAATATTCCCGTGGTTGTGTGTGTGGGGTGGGGGGAATGGGAGAGAAAGTTAAGAAACCTCCCCAGCCCCTCTGCTCTTTTCTGTCCTTAGGGAAAACCTCTCTCAGAAGCTCTTCTCACCGCATGCTAAAATCCCAGCCCCTTATAGGTTCTTCTGGGACTGAACAAGTGACCTAGATGATGTCCCTTCAGATTCACGATGGTGCAGGTGGAAAGGAACACTGAACTGAGAATCAGCAGCTCAGTTTCTTGGCTTCTCTGTCCCACCCTGTGGCTCTGATTTATTATATCTCCCTTTCTGAGTCCTAGCTTCCTCTATAAAATAGGGAGGTGGATAAGATTTTCTTGTCATTCTTATTCCCTATGTTGGAGCTCTTCCATATAGCTCAAGAATATAGTCAGAGCATTCTATGCCATTCTTTCCTGCACTTAGAACAGGTATCTGACAGGAGTTCATGCTTCCTTGTGTGACCTTAATTGGTTGCTTAAATCAGCCTGGGCCAGCTGGGCACAGTGACTCACGCCTATAATCCTAACACTCTGGGAGACTGAGGTGGGAGGATCCCTTGAGCTCAGGAGTTCCAGACCACTCTGAGCAAGAGTGAGACCCCATTTCTACTAAAAATAGAAAAATTAGCTGGGCATGGTGGCAGGTGCCTGTAGTCTAAGCTACTTGGGAAGGTAAGGCAGGAGGATCACTTGAACCCAGGAGTTTGAGGTTGCTGTGATCCAGGCTGATGTCACAGCACTGTAACCTGGGCAACAGAGTGAGACTCTGTCTCCAAAACAAAAAAACAACCTTTTACCTAAACATTAATTCATTCAGGTATTTGTAGGTGCTTTTTGAGAGCAAAGTCTACACTAAGAAGGTCCAGAGGTAGCCGAATTTCCATGAAAGAGGCATCTCAGCTTACTGTCCGGTGCCAGAGGCCAGCTACATGCCACATTTCTTTCATGATGATCCCCTTCATGAGGAGCTTGAGGGCCCTGGAAACTTCTCTACAGCAACCAAAGGGAGAAGCCATGGTGTGTCCTAAGAAATAGAGGTGGGAGCGATGTCCCTGCCACCTCCCTTCTCACTCCCACCTGTGTCCCTTTGCTCTCCCTTGAGGGACCAAGCCACCACAACACAGCCCAACCCACCTTTCCTTGGTAAAATTAGTGGGATGCCAAAATTGGCAACAGGAGCCCCTAGAATCCATAGGCAGACATCAGAGGGTCCTGAGTAAAAGCAAGTGGCTCTCTCCCAGCTGGAGTGTCCCTTCCTTTCTTCCTTCTGGTCTGGCCTCCTAGAGCTCCCTTCCTCAAAGAGACTCCACCTTCTAGGCAGGGTTGGGGTTGCTAAGAGAGTTCTCCACACAGAAGATGGCCCCTACAACTTTCAGAGGAGACAGGAGCTTTAGAAGAAAGAGGGTCAGGGCCCTGCAGAAGCCCAGGCCTCCTCCAGGTGCCCTCTTAGGAGGAAGTACTGGCTGGCCCTCATGGCTTGGTCTGATCTTGTGGCTTCCCTTAGGGAGGGACCAGGGAGTTGGAGGTGGGAGAGAAGGGAGGGGGGAGCCTCAAGCAATAGAGAGGGAGTGGAGACCTGAGTTCTGACTTGTCATCTTTACTGGGCATCTGCTGTGTACCAGGTGATGGGTTCTGTCCCATTTTTACCTGGATTATATCATCCAGTCATCACCTCAGCTCTGTGTCATGGTGTTATTATTTTGCTCTGACAGAGAAGGAAACTGAGACTCAGACACATTATATAACTCGCCCAAGGTCACACAGCTTGTCAGGAGTGAAGCCAGGATCCCAGCCCAGGTCTGTCTGCCTCCAGTGGGTTCTCTCTGCTGCCAGAAAGTCCTCCTCCTGGAAAAGCAGGTCTGGAGTTGAGGTTTTCAGTCAGAGCTCATCAGGATCCCCAGAGGCAAATCTATTGTCGTCTGCCTTCCTCCTCCTCACCCATCTGCCAGGCACGTCGCAGGTGAGCCCCCTGCCACGGCCCCTGCCCCAGCCCCAGGTGCCAACTCAGCTTTGCCTGGCTCCCCGCCTCTCCCTGGTGCCCCGAAGGTGGCTCTGAGGTCACCCCACACCCCAACACCTTCTATTCTGCTTTTCCACATCTCTGAATGCATGGGAAAAACAGGAGGAGGGAGGAGGTCACTTGAAGGTTGGAAGTGAGGGCTCTGCTCATAAGCAAAGATTGGGGGGCCTGGTTATCTCCCTGATTCAAATGAACCCTCTCCCCAAATCCCACCCCTTACGCCTGCCCCCAGAGACAGCCAGAGCTTTGCTTAGTTAATGAAATACAAAAGAAGGAATCAGAGGTTGGGGGGGGGGTGGCTCTGGAGCCCTGGAAAGCAAGGGAGAGAGAAAAAGTTGGGTCTCTTCCAAAGAGTTAATGTTCCACAGTATGATCGATTAGGTGTCAGATGTAATTTCAAACCAATACAAGATGAATGGCATAATTTTCCCTCTCTCATTTTAGACAGAATTAAGAATCCATTAGCTAACACAAATTTTTGGCAAGTTTAATAGGAGCTCAAATCTACATTCAGAAGAAACGCTCCCCAAAGCCTGTTTCAAGCTTTTACTTCTCAGGCCCCCTGCCTCCAGCAGCCTCTCACCAGTCCCCCCCTCATGCCACCCCCACTCCCTCTCCCTGGTCCCCTACATGCCCCTCCCCAACCAGCCCTGGCCTGACCCCTCTCACAAAGGCTGGGCCTGCCCACCATTGTCCTCCAGTGATGATTGTGCCCGGGTGAAAGGAGTAGAAGGGCTGGCAGTGGCCCAGAAAACAGGGAGAGGGGAGAGGTTGTATTGGCCTCAGGCTCCAGACAAATCCTAGGGAGGGGGCAAATTGGGGTGTTGGGCCATTTGAATCCCAGTTATTCCTCAGAAAAGTTGTTTTCATCCTAGACAAAACATCACCCAGTTCTCAAGGGGCACCCATAGCCCATTCTTGATGCCTCTTACATTTACACAACAGTAATTCACATGGTAAACCTCAGCGCTGGGAAGAACAGCTATCCTCCCATTTTATACATGAGGATACTGAGGCTCAGAGGGGTTGATTGGAGTCAGCTAGGCCCAAGGATGGCCTTGGGTTCTGCTACTTCCTCACTTACTAGGGCAGTAAGGTACTTAACCTCTAGGCCTCAATTTTCTCATCTATAAAGTGGAAAGAACATTAGTACCCAGCTCATAGGTTTATCCTAAGGGACAAATGAGTTGATACACATCCAGGGCTCAGCACAGAGCCTGGCACATGAAGCTCTTGAAGAAGAGCTTTCGTGACCATGCATCCAGGCAGAGGTGCCAAGTGTCCAGGCTGCGCCAACCTTGTGCTGGGGTTGAGACATAAAGCATAAGTTCAATCAGCTCCAGCCCTAGCCCTCCGGGCTCACAGCCTGGTGGAGAAAATGGACATGCAGACCAAGCACTGCCTTGGAATAATTATGGCAGCTCAAACCCTTACTAGGCATTTACTCTTTGCCCAGTGTGGGAGCACATCTTTTATATATCAATGCCTAAAATAATAAGCTAATCAAATCGGATACTAATAGCATCACCCTTATTTTCCATATCAGGAAACTGAGACCCAGAGAGGCAAAGTAACTTGCCTGAGGTTCCCCAACTAGGAAGTGACAGTTGGGATTCTAATTCAGGCTGCCTGGTTCTGAGGCCTGTGTCTCTTAAGCCAATGGATGGCAGAGCACAAAGACATACTGGGCCATGCTCAGGGGTCTAGGAAGGCTTTGCAGAGGACAGGAAGCTCCATCTAGGTCTTAAATGATGAGTAGGAGTTTGCCAGATGAGCAAGGAGAGAAAGCTTTCTAGGCAGGAAGAACAACATGTGCAAAAGCACCAAAAGAAATCTCAGCACGGGGGATGGTGAGTAATGCACTTGCAACCGAGATGTGGGGTTCATGTGGAGGACGGCAGGAAACAAAGTTGGATGGGCAGGCCAGGTGCTTCTTTTTGACACCCCTGCCCTACAGACAACTTTGCATGGCATGCTCAGGCGCTGTGACTTTGTCAGGTTTATAATTAATGGTATAATGAACGTCTCCCATGTGCCAAATGCTTTATATTGGTTGCCTTGTTTCTTCATTACAATAATCACATGATGTAGGTACTCTTATCCTATTTTTCCGATGAGTTAGTGAGGCTCAGAGATGTTAAGTAACTTGGCCCAAGGGACACAGCTGGACAGCGACAGAGCTAAACTTCAAACCCAAGTCTGACATCGGAGCCCAAACTCTTAATCACTTACTTCCCGTGTCCTGCTAGGCAATGGGGGAACATTGGGGGAAGTTTCAGCAGTTGATTGAGTTTTAAAAATAAAATTCTGGCAGGGTGTAGAGGTTAGATTGGAGCAAGATGATACTGGAAGCAGAGAAGCCAGTAGGAAACTATTGCCCTGGTCCAGATGAAAGTTCCAAATGGAGACTAATGGGGCGGGAGTGGAAGGCCCTGCCTTATCCATGGGAATGAAAGAGAGGGTCTTTTGTAGGGCTGTAATACTAACTGTTAAGCGCTACCCTGTGCCAGGAACTTCCTATGAACCATCTCCCAACTCACACAATGCTGCAGTGCAGGTATTATTAGCCCCACTTAAGAGATGAGAAGTTGACCAACTTCTCTGGACCACACAGATGTGATGGGGAAGAAAGAGCCAGGACTAGCCTGAAGCCTCAACCTTTTCCTTGCACTCCACTACTACAATGTGACTGGACCACACCTCAGAGGTCAGCTCTTCCTTCTTGATGTGGCTTAATATTCCTCAGATACATATGGAGTTGACCCTCCGTTTTTGCCCCAGCAAGTAGCCTTGAGGTAGGTGGGAAAAAGGATGAGGGAGAGTGGAGAAGGGAAGTTGGGGAGCGATGAGGTCCAGAGCTCTGAGGACATGTTGCTGACCACTCAGGAAGATGAGTGTATTTAATTCTCTGAGGCCTTAAGAGGAGAAGAAGGTCTTCTTAACTTTTGGGAAGTCCTTCCTGCTGTCTAACTCCTATCCTTCCTGATGGTATCACAAACAATCCCAGTCACCAGTTTTGTTTTGTTTTTTTCAGTTTTCGGCAGGGTTTGAACCCGCCACCTCTGGCATATGGGGCTGGTGCCCTACTCCTTTGAGCCACAGGCGCCACCCCAGTCACCATTTTTTTTTTTTTTGGTAGAGACAGAGTTTCATTTTGTCGCCCTCGGTAGAGTGCCATGGCATCACACAGCTCACGGCAACCTCCAACTCCTGGGCTTAGGTGATTCTCTCACTTCAGCCTCCCGAGTAGCTGGGACTACAGGCGCCCGCCACAACGCCCGGCTATTTTTTTGTTTTGCAGTTCAGCCGAGGCCGGATTTGAACCCGCCACCTTTGGTATATGGGGCTGGCGCCCTACTTGCTGAGCTACAGGCGCTGCCCCAGTCACCAGTTTTATTTATTTATTTATTTATTTATTTATTTATTTATTTTTATTTTTTTGAGACAGAGCCTCAAGCTGTCACCCTGGATAAAATGCTGCCCATGCCCCTTACCATGAGGACATACCTCTGCATCCTTTCTCGAGTAGAGTGGGGGTAAGGAGAAGGAGGAGTAGTCCATCTACTTGTGCATGCTCAGAGTGGGGAGGGTAGCTAGGTTCCCAGACTATACCACCTGAAAAGGAAATGACCATGCCCCCTGCCTGAGGAGAAGGAATAGCAGGGTTTGTAGGGGAAGAAGGGAGAAAAAGGAAGAGATCCACTAGGGCCATGACCTGTAAAACGGATCCAAGCCTCCTGCCTTGAAGGAGGAAGGATCTCTGAGATTTAGGAAAATTTATTAAAATTTCTCAGCACTAGATTAGAGCCCAGGATCACCCTAAGGGAGAGAATTTGGGAGGAGGTTGAGGACAATATGTAAAAGAAATTATGGTGGGTACTTGTATTCCCAGTATTCAGGTGGCTGTGGCAAGAGAACCACTTGAGCCCAAGAGTTAGAGGTTGCTGTGAGCTATGATACCAGAGCACTCTACTAGGTGCCACAAAGTGAGACTCTGTCTCAAAAATAAGATAAAATAAAATAAAAATAAATAAAAATAGCCAGGCAGGTAGATTGCCTGAGCTCACAGGTTCGATACCAGCCTGAGCCAGAGACCTTGTCTCTAAATAAATACCGGAATGTTGTGGCAGACGCCTGTAGTCCCAGCTACTTGGGAGGCTAAGAACAGAGAATCACTTGAGCCCAAGAGTTTGAGGTTGCTGTGAGCTATGATACCACGACACTGTACGAGAGCAACATAGTGAGACTCTGTCTCAAAACAAAAACCAAAAAAACAATCTGAACTTTTCTGCTGTGAAGGCAGAAGTTCCAGGGAAGGTTTGTTTATTTATTTAACATACTTCATTGATAGCCTACTATGTGCCAGTCACTGTATGAAGCACTGGGATATTTCAGATAAAGATCCTTGCACTAGGCTCGGCGCCTGTGGTTCAACGGGCTAAGGTGCCAGCCATGTACACCTGAGCTGGTGGGTTCGAATCCAGCCCAGGCCTGCCAAACAACAATGACGGTTGCAACCAGAAAATGGCTGGGCGTTGTGGCAGGCGCCTGTAGTTCCAGCTACTTGGGAGGCAGAGGCAAGAGACTTGCTTGAGCCCAGGAATTGGAGGTTGCTGTGAGCTGTGATGCCACAGCACTCTGTCCAAGGTGACAGCTTGAGGCTGTGTCTCAAAAACAAAAAACAAACAAACAAAGATCCTTGCACTAGGCTGGGCAAGGTGGGTCACATCTGTAATCCTAGCACTCTGGGAGGCTGAGGTGGGTGGATTACTGTGCTAGGTTGCTGAGAGCTATGATGCCATGGCACTCTACCAGGGCAACAGAGTGAGGCTCTGTCTTTATTTATTATTTTTTTTGGAGAGACAGAGTCTTCACTTTATCACCCTTGGTAGACTTCCGTGGCATCACAGCTCACAGCAGCCTCCAACTCCTGGGCTTAGGTGATTCTCTTGCCTCAGCCTCCCGAGTAGCCTCAGGCACCCACCACAGTGCCTGGCTATATTTTTGTTGCAGTTTGGCCGGGGCTGGATTTGAACCCACCACCCTCAG
>CAUYON010106559.1:0-22510 GCA_963573935.1 Arctocebus calabarensis | reverse complement strand
TGGGGAAAGACTGGGAGAGAAACGGAGAGAGCTTCTCTCTCCTCACTAGAATTTTCTCCCTCTAACAGATGCCTTAATGTTTTCTGTATTCTTTTCTTTCTTTTCTGTGAATAAATTCTGTCTTACAAAAATAAAAAAAAAAAAAAATGGAGATGTCACACACTTCTGTTTGGGCCCGGCCTACTTGGTCAAGTTACAGATGGTCTCCCTGCCACACCGTTGTCCATGAGGTGCCCAGGGATACCTAGACACTTTCAAACAGCATCTAGGGGGCTAGCCCGTGGTAAACACGGAAACCCCTCACTGGTAGATAAAGCTTGCACACACTTGCTTACTTGTCTTCCACTCATCAAAAACGGCCAGAGGGGACATATTGAAAGGCTCCACAGTAATCTTTTTGTAGTGACCACTGGTGTCATATCCTAGTATCGCTACATAAAGAAAATATTTTCAGAGAAAATCTTTTACTTTCCTAATAATAAGTCTGTAAAAACATTTTTGGCTTGCAGAACGCTTACCAATAAAAGCTGTGGGTGACTCTCAGGAGAATCTACTTCCTCACACGTGTTCCAGGAAGCTAAGAGTAGCACACGTCTCGCCCACAGCTCTTCGGTCTTTACGCTTCAGCACACACTCCTGGCTTGGCTTCCAGCTACCGGCGCTTCCATCTCTGTGCCTGAGAGCAGTCTTGGTTTCGGTAGCCTCAGCCCCTGTAGAAGGCAGAAATGCTGGCAAACTGACACTGACTGAAACTGACACAGCCCGGAAGCAGCTGTAGACCAATGACCAAGGGAGGTGGCATATGGATACCCCAGGGCCCTCGCCCTCGGGTGGTGGGACTCTGATGTGTCTGCTACTCTGTCTTCCCCCTGCAGGATTCAGCCCTACTTACCCGCAGTAGTAACCTACTCAATGACTTCTCTGTTATTGACGGCCTTCCCTGCATCACTCCCCCACAGTCCTGCTGTTCCCCGACAGTACCTCCTTAATCAACGTAAACCCTAATCTTGGGGTCTGCTTTGGGAAAACCCAAACTTCTACTAAGGCAATAGGAAGGAACAGGGAAAATGACTGTTATTTATAAGAAGGATTTCTGTAAGCAGTGTGTTCTGTTCCCCTGGGGCGTTTAAGAGTTTATTTATAGCTCATTACCTTCCTTTACAAAAATGCTATGGGATAGATTAGGTAAGAAGTGCTGCCAACTTTACACCAGTCAGAAAGGAAGATAAGACATCTCCGGAATGGCCATGACGTTTACTCAGAACATTGGATTCACAACAGTTCTAGTAACTAGTGACTTCCCTCTGCTGTGAGCAGCACCACACACCTGTAAGCAGTTGCAGTATCCCTCGAGACTAATGTCAACGTAGTCACCTGGAAATAACACACTGACTGGGGACAAGGGTCTTTTCAGAGCAGATGATGCCAGAACCTGGCGGTGCCCACACTGGATCATCTGGTTTACCTCAAGCAGCATCTGGTCTTGGGGCTGCCCAAGTGCAGAGCAATGGGGGAGGGGGAGCAAGGACACCTTCACTCGAAGGGTAACTGAAGGGAAAGCAGCTTACAGCATGTGGGTTCAATTATCCCCCAAAGGCTCATAACGTAACTGTCAAAAATGGCACTGCAAACCCAAATTATAAGATAATTGTGTTCAGTCCCAAATTCAATACAATAAAGGTTATTGCTTGCATGCCTTAGCAACCATCTCATAGAGAGGAGAAAAATACCATACAAAAACAAACTGTAAACTTGCAAAGCAGTAATAAAATCAGCACACAACTATTCATTTCAAGTCTATTTTGAAAAGCCTTTGATAATACCAATAATTCCCTATAAAGCTTCTGTTCTCTTGCCACAACTCCTTTTGGGAGATAGAGAAAGGTTTTGCTGTTCTAAAGCTCTTCCTTTTAGGGAGATAAAGTCCACTTTATTTCCCAATTTTAAATGTTCGTCATTCTTTTTGGAAGAGTAAGAGAGAACGAAATCCCTGATCACCTATATCCAGCTAAGCCCATCATATAGGTAGGGGCTTAGTGGCAATAGCAAAGTGAAGCCTTCTTATTTTTGCACCACAAAATTCATTTAATAGTCTTAACAAGGTGCTTAAATGTAGCCCAAGAGCCTTGTCCAAAAGATGCCGAAACATTCCACCAAGAAGTGGAAAATTCAACCAATGGTCCATTTCCAAATGGGCTGATGTGTTAATATTCAGTATGTGGGCTGAGTGTTAACTCTTTGAGGTCCTGGCTGAGCAGGTCCCCTGGGTGCCACTGGCAAGTCTATCTGCAACAGAGGCAAGGAGGAAAGGCTTTGGGACACCTTTGATTGCCAGAACAGAAATCTACTTAGACAAACTCAAGTAAGGAAAGGGTAGTTGTAAGAACCTTCATGGATTTGGAGGAAAAGCTGAGCGAGCAGGCCTCAGAAAGAGTGGAAAACAGCAGCTGACACTGCCAGGGGCTGAGGTGCTAGAAAAAGGGGAGGCAGAACTGAGTGCAGGGATGTGGGTATGTGGGCAATGATGAGCTTCTTTAATAGAAGACAAAAAGGAAAATAGAGAAAAGGAATAGAAGGTGGAGAAAGAAATAAGATAATAGGCACCAATGAGATGTGACTAGAGGCACAAGCTATGAATTGATTGACAATAAGCCATTAACCATGGCTTCAGCAGCAGCCCGCAACTCATGGTGCCAGGTATTGGCTGTTCCTGTTGTGCAATCACCCTGCGTAATACCCAGAGGTTGCAAATACCAGACCCTCTGATCTACCTGAACTGGTCATTCTGACCAGTAGAACCCTTGTAAGTGGACCACACAAGGGTCTGTAACAAACTGGTCAGCCAATGGAGGTGGTCAACATAAGGAACTAGGGCTACCATACTGATACGTACATGTGGTGTATGTCTGGTCTTTGAAAATTAGGTCCTCTTAAGGAAGTGGTCAATGTTGGGGGAGTGGTCGGTCAACTATGGCGGTTCTACTGTATTTTTAAAGAGATAAAGTTGTATTCATTGAAAGAATGTGCATGATCTCAATGAAGATCTTGGTGAAAAAGTCTGGATACTTTTTGTATTTAAATTTTAAAGATTTAATAACATGGCTCATATGGATGATAGAAATAATTCATAACGATATTCTGGACTTTTGAATGTGGACTTTAGTTTCCTTCATAAAGTTTATTTCCACATACACAGTAGCCACTCTCTGTCCTAAGATATGTGTATGTGCCCTAAACTTTAATAAATCAGTTCTTAAAAATCACTTCGATTTTTATCAAAAACCTTTCCCCATGATGTGAAAGGCACTGTACTAAGCACTTACATGCATGTAGAGCTTGTGACTTGGAAGTGGTGGAGGTGGGTGGAAGGGAAGTTGGACACAAGTAGAGGAACATCACTTACTATAAGGCAATAAAGAGTATTGTCTGTATCAGGGTCGGCTGTCCTTCAAACCTCTCTCAGCTCCCTACCTGGAGCCTCATAGAGTCCAATGGAGAGACCCGCCCAAATAGAACCATCTCGCCCAGGAAGAAATGAGCCCATGAACGTCCCACTCAGGAAAAAAATGAATGTACCCATCCCTACCCCTCTGACCCTTTAAAGTCCCATCCACCTTACCCCACGTGACTTCCTTCTTGAACTTTCACACCTGGGTGGAAATAAAGGCCGTGTTGCCCACACAGAACCTGGACAGTGATTTCCTTTTGTTCATGTTTTGGAATAATCTTCTATTTTCAATCTTTCCTTCTCAGAGCTTCAAGTAAGGCTTTTTTTTTTTTTCTATCTCTTTCCAATCTCTTTCTATCTAAATCCTACCAATTCTTTTTTTTGAGACAGAGCCTCAAGATGTCACCCTGGAGACAGTGCTGTGGCATCACAGCTCACGGCAACCTCCAATTCCTGGGCTTAAGGGAGTCTCTTGCCTCCACCTCCCAAGTAGCTGGGACTACAGATGTCTGGCCAATTTTGGTTGCAGCCATCATTGTTCTTTGGCGGGTCCGGGCTGGATTCGTACCTGCCAGCTCAGGTGTACGTGGCTGGCTCTTTAGCCCGTTGAGCCACAGGCGCCGAGCCAATCCTACCAATTCTTTCATTCTACCGGCTCCACAACCTTATAGTCTTGTCGGATACTTTCATAAGCATCTTCCATCCAGTATGATGGAAGTAATTACCAGAGGCTAAGTGGTACCTTTGTGACACCCCGAGTCCACTGTCCAGTGGAAATTGCTCAGGGAGATCATGAACTGTGAGAATTTGCCTGAGTTGCTGAGCACCTGGCTCCCTTTTCCTGCTCGGACGTTACTCGCTGAGCTCTCATTTATGGCTTCCTTCAGAACTTCACATTTCTGTCTTCTCCTTTAAGAGTTCTCCATCCTTTTACCAAGTGGAAATGTGTGTGTACCAGAGGGGAAAGTTATCTCTGGCGGGCTTACCGACCCCCATTCCCTCTTTTGTCTTCCTGACCACAGCTGCCTCTCAAAATCCAGGTGGGAGACTGCGCCACATCAAGCCAGTGTTGGCAGGATCACACATCTCCAGCCCTTTCTCCATCAGCCCCGTCCTGGGAAAGAGGCTGTGTCTGGTGAGTGTAAAGATGCCCCACAGTTGGCCTTCCAGGAGGGTGTGTCATCCTGGAAACCCTGTTCCTGGAGGTAGACTTGGTATGGCAGCCTCTGCCTCCATTCCCTCAGCCTCATTCCCATGGTAGGAATGAGGTAGGGATCAAATGCGCAGCATTTTCCAGACTCCTTGTTGTTAAGTGTCAGTGCTTGTCTGTTCCCCAAGGCCAGACACCTCTGGCCTGCAGCCCAAGTGTGATGGGGGTAGTGGCAAACTCTTACTGCTTTCAGACTAGCGCCCTGGCCAAAAGCATCTGATTCTTATCAGAGGCTGAAGGACAGGTTTTACTGGAGTTCCAATCACCCAACTTGAAAAACGAGTTCATCTACCCCTTTGCTCTGCACACTGGGGTTCCATCCTTTTCTTGAGAAAAGGTCAAGTGCCCCCACCTCCATAATGACTCTAGCACTTTGGTCCCAGTGTGGACGCTGGTCACTAGAGGCAGGCTGAAGGGTCTCCTGGGACTTGAGACTCTCCATGCTAAATAAAACCAGGAAAGTCCCAAGCAAGTTGGGATGAATTTGCTACTCCAACTAGAACTGACCCCTGACCTCTTAGACCAGCTACTCACCACCCATGGGACCTACTGCTTAGCAAAAATCCAGAAGAGGACAAAGAAATGGCTGGATCTGGAAAACCAGCAGCCATTTGCTGTCCTTTGCTTTTTTTCAGAACTTTTGCTGTGTTCAAACTCCTAGTGTGTACATAGTATATAGTCTTTGATTCCTTAGACTTGGTGGGCAAGGGGCAAGGAGGAACAGGGGCTTTCACGTCACCCCTGGACTGCGTTCTGCATCTTGTCAAAATGGGATGGGGATTCAGAAATATATAACTGGTGCAGAATTGGGCCAGGAACCTGGAACACCCAAGTCTTCCCTCTGTTACTACTTTTTCCCACAAGTCGGTGGGGGGGACTCTAAATTCACGGAGGACAAAGAGAGGCCAAGGGACACTGAATCTAGCTGGTGCTTTGGGCTCAAACCCTATTGTCAAAGTCAAGGGAACCGGCCTGTGTCAGTGAAAGGGTTCCCTCTGACTGAAGCAGGTGAAAGCTCAAATCCAAACCTGAGGGCAAACCGCTCCAACGTGAGAAAAAGCTGAGCTGAGGAAAGACTCCAGGGAGCGAGCAAAACAAGGGAAGGCTGCGAGAGCAAGAGTGTATTTGCTCAATGTCCAGGGCCAGGCTGGTGCCAGCGAGGGCATTAGGGGCCTGATGCCGAAGACCCCCTCACTCCTCAATCTCCTGGAAGTATCGGCATCCAAAGAGAGGTGGGGGCTGCATCTCTAAGCTGTACTTAATTTGTCTGGAATTCTTAATGGCATGGTATCTAAAGGGAAATGATGCATGTGCTCTGGGACCTTTAACTATTACAAAAGCTCTTTCTCTATGTACTGTGGCCAATAATATCCCCTGATCTGGCCCACTCCATTGAGCTCTTGACTCCTTTTGCCTCCTCTGGGGGATATGAGTTTCCCTTGTCTTGAAAGCCAGGAAGCCACTACTGTGTAAGTGTCCACAGGCCTGATGGTCAAGGTATCTGTGCTTCAGTCTTTTTATGGATCGCTGGAATTGACTCAGGGCAAAACAGTCAATTTCTCATTTCCTCATCTGTAACATTGATTGAACCAACTTTTGGGGATTATTAGCTTTGCGATTCATCTCTCTCTTTCTTTCTCCCTCCCTCTTACACACACACACACACACACACACACACACACATACATACACACACACACTCCCCACACAGACAACGCTCCCCACTATATTTCTGGCTATTAACTTTCAGTGCCATGCCAGGCCATACTAGAGCTTGAGGCAAAAGTTAAATTAGTAATACTCTGGTCTTCTCTATTTAAAATATGACGTTTTGTTCATTGTGGATTTTTTTTTTTGCATTAATTCAGATTTTAAAATATTTCATTAAATTTGTAACCCAAAACTCATCACCCCAAATAATAAGGTTCCTTATACTCTGGCAGGACCAAAAGTGACTAGATTCAAAGAGGAACTACATTACTAGGCCTCCATCAATTTATTCATGCTAAAATGAATAAATTAAAACTCCTTCCACCTCATTATACAGTTGTCCCTTAGTATCCTTGGAGAATTGGTTCCAGGACCTCCCCTTGGATATTAGAATCTGAAGATACTCAAGTCCCTTACATAAGATGGTGGAGAAATTTGCATGCAACCGATGTACATCCTCTCATATACTTTAAATCTTCTTTAGATTACTTATAACACCTAATACAATGTGAATGCTACATAAATAGTTGTTATACTGTATTATTATTATTATTATTTTGAGACAGAGTCTCAAGATTTCACCCTAAGTAGAGTGCCGTGGCACTCATAGCTCACAGCAACCTCCAACTCTAGGGCTCAAGTGATCCTCTTTGCTTCATTTTTTCTATTTTAAGTAGAGGCAGGGTCTGGCTCTTGCTCAGGCTGGTCTCAAACCTGTGAGCTCAAGCTATTCACCTGCCTTGGTCTCTCAGAGTGCTAGGATTACAGGTGTGAACCACCGCACCTGGCCTACTGTATTATTTTTAATTTGTGTTTTTTTATTGCTGTATTATTATTTGTTATTTTTGGCCGGGACTGGGTTTGAACCCCGCCACCTCCGGCATATGGGGCCAACACCCTACTCTGTCTGTCGAGCCACAGGCACCACCCCATTGCTGCATTATTTTTCTGAAAATTTTAGATCCCCAAATTCTGAACTTTTGGTGTCCCCTTATAATTGTGTGCCCAAGGCAAGTGGCCTTACCCTAGTTCCAGCCCTGTTAACTGTTTCCATATCTAAGTGAGTTACTTGACAAGGGACTAGGGAACGTCACAGACAGGCAGAAAGCAGAGACTAAATGCTACGTACTTTGCAAAACTACCCAGGGCCAGCCATAATGGGTATTTTATTAATAGTAACCCACCTATAATTTCTAGCTGTTTCTATTGTATTTGTTTTGTTTTCCGCAGACTAAAAACTCTTTGGGTATGGAGACCCTCATGTCTGAGGGTTTTGTTTTTTGTTTTTATATCCCACTCTTCATATACCAAGTGGCCAGCACAGTGGTGGACAACGAATTATTAGCATGAATCTGAATTCTTGATCTCCCCCCAGCCTTTCTCTTGACCTTCCAGAAGGCAATTCTTTCTCATTTAAAACATCAATTTTTTTACAATTCAGACAATAAAAACACAAGCAGCTGGAGAACCAGAAAAGTCAAGGCAGTTATTTTGGCACCATGTTGCTAGGTAGTGAAAAAGAAATTTGAGTTTCATTCCTCGATTGTTTTCCTCCCAGAGTCAAGAGGAGCAGAAGGAGGTAAGACTTAGACAAACAAGCTTCATGGGACCAAGAGGATTCCAGATCCTCATCAGCCCAGGGAGAGTCACATGCCGACCCTTTGAGCTCATAAATCACAGCCGGCAGCAGTGTGCCTGCAAACTGCACTAACCTGGGCTTGGGACGAGGAGCAAAGGAAGCAGCATTGAAACATTACTCATGATGTCTGCCTTGGACGATATTGGGGAGGGATTTTATTGCTTTCAATTCAGTGCATTCATAAAGACTAAAAGCTATAAAATGGATTTGTGCTGAAGCCTTCCCTGGCCAGGTTTTATTCAATAAATAAGCAAGAAGGATCCTCTTCTTGTTTGACCACTGACCGGTTGCATGCCCCTGGACAAATCCCTTACCCTCTCTGTGCTTCATTTTCTTCATCTGTAAAACAGAGCATAGGACTGGATGGCCACCACCAGCCCTTTCACCTCTGATGTCACCTAGCAAGGGCACTGTGAAAAGGGCTTCCCTCCTGCTGTCTTCCTGCCCTACTGGTCTTTATTCATAGACAATGCTAAATAATTAGTAGATTTCAAAATGAGAAGCATCTAAAGCTTTACTGTACATTCGGGAAGAATGAAGTTTTGCCTGTAAAGCAGAGAAATAGAGCTTGCTTAGGATTCTAACTGAAGCAAGTCACACCCTCTCAAAAAAATGAAATGGAAGCATGAAAGATCGTGAAAATCTGGGACTCGGTACAAGCAAAGAACAAGTACTGTGTTGGTATTTTTAAAAAGATTTTCATTCCATATGTGACACCTTTGTGCTTCCTTTATGTATTTCTGCCTCTCTTTTTCAGCTCTACAATGAGCTATTTTAAGATTCTGTTTTCCTGCTATACAGTAATACTGTTCGGATAGGCAATTTAATTGTCATTGTACTTTTTCTTCGTCTTTCAAGACCTTTTGTTATGGAGAAATAATTTTAGGCACACCGAGCACACATCCACTAAATACTTTCCTTATTTTACTAATGAACTATTGTGGGTGGTAAAAATTAATTTTATTCCACCCATGATACTCACATATCTGTTAAATTTTTATAGTTGAGAAATGAAGGCTACAAATAACTGAAGCCAAATGAGAGTCTCCTCTTAAAACGTTGTCTGTTGTTTCGTTTATTCCAAGATGTATCAGGGGGAAAAGTCTATAAAAATAGTTCACAAAACAAAAATGGTTCAACAGGTCCAGCCTCAGAGTTGATATTGCATAAGTTTTTACAGGGTTGGATATGCTCGGGAATTGAAAGGCCCCTGTGTTAATGGATTTGAAGAGGTTTTTCTGAGTGGGTGGATTTAAGCTTATCCCGAAGGACAGATCAGGTATTGGCATGCTTGTTTAAAGCGTGGTACTGACGATACCCGGGTTCTGGATTGAATCACTGTCCAACTCAGCCCTTGTTGCTCCATGCAACAGCAAGTCCAGAGCCCTAACACCCCGCTGTGGGAGATCACAGAAGAGGAGGTGTGAATGGAGTCAGCTAAATCCTTCTCAAAGCATGGAAAGGGACTCCAAGCATGGGCTGTACTGAGGGCAAAGGAAGCCACCTGGACACACACCGGAAGCACATTGTGATAATGATAGCTCCAACCCACTGGGTCCACGTGGCAGGTACCAAAGGGAAATCAGCCCCATCATCCTGGGGAGTGTGAAGGAGGATGTGCCCTCAGAGGAAAAGGGCAAAAGCCACAGCTCAGAAGACAGAGTCCTGTCCCCGAAGATAAATATCTCCAGAACTATGAGGATCTTGATCAATATGCACTCGGGAATGACTCTGAAATGCATTCTTATTTATATGCAGTCCCTTCCAAAGCCAACTCTGATTTACTTAAATTTATGTCAGTGCCTTAGGTACAAGAGGCAGCATGCTGATTTTTCTTTAGTTAGATTTAATTCCAGTTTCTGCCTCTAAATGTGTGCCAACTGCTCCAGAGGGTTCCACGAGCCTGCTGCTCTCACCCTCTACCCCTTTCTCCTTCATCTCTAGTTCTTGACTCCCTTTCATTTCTCTCCTCCTGTCTTTCTAACCCCCGAATGGTAGCTAGTTAGAGGACACAGTCAATGACAGTCAAAAGGATCCAGTCTAAAAGGAGATATATATATATAAAAAATCCCCAAATTCATGTTTTACGGCCCTGAAGTAATTACTAAGGAGTGTCTGATGGAGTTCACACTGACGCTGAGGTCAGGGCTTAGCAGCAGAACCTGCAAAATCAGTGATGATTTTGAAAAAAAAAAAAAAAGTGAATAAAGGGAGAATGATAAGGCAATGTCTTTTTTTTTCAGTCTATAAAAATAATTACTTCATCGTGCTTCCATACACACACTCACACATACACACAAGTTGATACCTTTATTTTTTTTATATTAAATGGCAGTGAGCCATGAAAGACTACAGAGAATTATAAGCACAGTCTGTCTCGGAAAAAAAAATAAAAGAAGCTTCTCTCTCCTCAAGTGACAGTAAATTGGATAAGTGCTATTTTTAGATGAACTATATCTAACTAATGTCCAGATGTGATGATGTGATTCCACCACAAGAAGAGAAAAACAAATCTATCTGAAGCACTGAACCGTACTTGAAACACTTTTTTTTTTTTTTTAAATTTTTGGTAATAATGACACAGAATAGAAAGACTTCAATGTTTGGAACTGACCATCAGCCTCTGTAGTGGTTCCCCCGGGTAGGACAGCTGCACATATGGCCCCAACATGTAGCTGATCTGAGGTTTGCATTCCTGATTTGATTGTCATTAACTCGATGGATTTGTTGGCAGTACATTTCTACATGAGTGTGGGAAATAAACCAAGAAGAGCAAGAATGTCAAGATGTGTGTGCCAGGCTAGTGGGCTGGAGGACCGTGAGATGGTGGATAGCACCTTGAGAGGTCTTCTGCTTGTCCAGTGGTGCTGCTTCTGTCCCAGACATTCTTCGAAGTCCTCCGACTCATTCACTCAACAAATATTGGGTAAGTACCTACAATCGGCCAAGCTGTCCTTTTGATGCTGAGCGTAAAGCGATGTGCAGAACAAACATAGCCCCTGCTCTCACGCTTACAGTCTGGTGGAATTTCCTTTGGAGTTCAGTTTACAATTACAAAAGAAAATCGATTTTATTACTTTAGTGACACATATTTGATCACAGCCTTCATCACTGGGCCTGTCCCTGAATAATGTCTTGCCGTTTGAAAAAAGTCAATCTCCAGCTGGGTGTGATGGCTGGTGCCTGTGATCGTAGCAGTCTGGGAGGCCCAGATGGGTGGATTGCTCAAGCTCAGGAGTTTGAGAACAGCCTGAGCAAGAGTGAGACCCTGTCTCTACTAAAAATAGAAAAACTAGCTGGGTGTTGTGGTGGATGCCTGAAGTCCCAGCTAGCTGGAAGGCTGAGGCAAGAGTATCGCTTAAGCCCAAGAGCTTGAGGTTCCTGTGAGCTGTGATGCCTAGCACTGTAACAGAGTGAGACTCTGTCTCAAAAAAAGAAAAAAGTCAATCCTTGAATTACAGTTACCAAAGATACTAAAAATAATGTGATACAGGCTCTAAGAGTTACAAACAAATTACTGGGCAATGACATCACCTCTGGAATAAAGGCCTGGCCTCTCTGAGCGATCTTTCTGGAGTTTGTGCTCCTATCAGGGAATGAGGACATCCTGGCGGGGACTGAAGCCAGGTGGCAGGGAACTAGATGGAACAAATCCAATCCAAGCCCAGACAGGTGATGAAAGCCCTGGCTGGAGGAGGGAGCCGCACTCTTACAGGGGAGAGAGACATCAAATGAGAGTAGCTTCAGAAGACTTAGCCCAGAAGGTTGGAAAAATCTAGGCCAAGCTGTATAAGAGAATCCGTCCAAAAGCAAATGGAGAGAGCAGGAACTGGGCCTGCAATCTGGACACCAAACCCAGCAGGATAGAAATACCCTGGCTACCCCGACGGACCTGGCTGTTAGGAGCTGGACAGGGGATCTGGCATCCCCAGGGTCGGGGAAGGAAGGGCCAGGCAGTGTGTTTTCACGATGCCAAGTGTCTGGCGCTTATATTTGTGATAAGAGTCGCCACTTTAAAATCTTTAAAATTTCGATGATACGCTGTCTGGTTGACCCTTTCTTTGTCCCAAGAAGAGTAGAAGGACACCTAATTATGTAGTCATTGTGGGCAGTCACTGAGGAGTTAAGATGGGACAGGGACAGCAACTAACAACTTCATTTGGTGTTATTTCATGTTCATTTCTCAAATTTCCAGTCACCCTCTGAAGATGTGTATATATGGAAAGATCCTCTTTTCATCATTGATAACTTGTACAATTTGCAGTTGAAATTGTTTTTTTCTGCATGGGAGAGGGATTTGCATATAGCCCTATAAATGCTCCCACTCTGCTCAGACATAAGCTCCACGCTGGAGTGTGTGGGCATGAAATAGAGGGGATTAAACTGATGAAAACACGGGACCTGGCAACATTGGCTTCACCCCTGTTACACTCTACACCCTAACTGATGAGGACATCCAGAGTTCCCTTCTTTTCCCTCCTCAAGAAGCCATCCCACTGGGATAGTCTTTTAAGCCTAACAGGTCAGAAATATATTTACTAGGCTGGGAGCAGTGGCTCACACCTGTAATCTCAACACTTTGAGAGGCCAAGGTGGGAGAATGCTTGAGTTGGAGACCAGCCTGAGTGATGTACCCCTATTTGAACAAAAAATTATTTTGAATTATTCAGTGACATGCACCTGTAGTCCCAGCTATTTGGGAAGCTGAGGTAGAAGAATTGGAATTTGAGGCTGCAGTGAGCTATGATTGTACACCTGCACACCAGCCTGGGTGACAGAGCGAGACTCTGTCCTACCTACCATCCCCCCCCAAAAGAAATCTGTATGTGTACTAAGCTTGTGCTTCTCAGCACCTGGGTAATGCTGCTCCCGTTGGGGACTCAAGTTGCCATCTAGATCTCTGCCCCAACACCTTTCTTTAGACTAGTGGTCATCAATTCTGGGACTCTACAGAACTCTAGGGGTACCTCAGAGTCCATAGCATGGCCTGGTAGGCAAGGCCCAGACTCCTCCACCTGGGTACATACATAGCTGCTCTTTTTTTTATTTTTTAAAATTTGTTTTCTGGCCGGGCATGGTGGCTCACACCTGTAATCCTAGCACTCTGGGAGGCTGAGGCAGATGGATTGCCTGAGTTCTCAGGTTCAAGACCAGCCTGAATAAGAGCAAGACCCCCGTCTCTAAAAAAATGCTGGGCATTGTGGCAGGAACCTGTGGTCCCAGCTACTTGGGAGGCTGAGACAAGAGAATCGCTTGAGCCCAAGAGTTTGCTGTGAGCTATGACGCCACGGCACTCTACCAAGGGTGACAAAGTGAGACTTTGCCTCAAAAAATAAACAAAATCCATTTTCTATACGAGTCTCCATGAAAAATTTTGTTTCCTAAAACAAGAAGTTTAGAGGAAGTTGACTTATACATTTTTTTACATACATATATTTTTTACAAAGCTAGAAATCACAGTTCTAAACTGAGAGTCACAGTCATTATAGCCATATGTAGAATGAACAGGGATAGAGAGGAGAGCAAGAAAATTCTTGTCATAGCTTATGAAGCCCAGGCACAGACAAGAAAAAAAGAAAATTGGGAAATAGGGGAAGAAAAAAGAGAATGAAAAAGATCAATGGCTGTAGCAGTGATTCAGGGGGCCTTTATTGTCCCAGAAAATGCACACGCACAAGCTAATGCTTTGCAAGCAGTCTGAGAGAGTCCATGGATAACAAAGGCCCTCGTGTAGGGGCTAGGTGGAAGCCACGGGAAGGCACCCATCAGTTGGGTACCAATTATGAAGGCAAAAGTCTGTATCTCAATTTTTCTTCAATGCTGCTCTGATCATTTTACCTCATTCTCCTCATACGGATGCTGCTATGAACTATAAGGAACTACACCCAAAATTTTGAACAGGGGCTTCCAAATATTTTACTCAGGATTTCCATTAATAGGATTAATAACTCCTATTGACTACTCTCCAATCCATATCTTTAGCTCTGTAATCAGAATAAATGATGTACCTGTCAGTTGTAGATGAAGTCTCCCCCTTGCCAAACGGTTTCCGCTATTGTCATATTAATAAGTCCCCTTGAAAGCACAAACAGTTGAGGCATTTGCTGGAGACATCCAAAATGATTTGGTTATTTTTCTGTTCATAACCTTGAGCAAAGGCCTCCTGAAGCTGCTAGCACACCCTTGGGTCTTGACTGTTGTTGACCCTGACACTTGTAATCAGCCTTCTGTTTAGACCCTTAAGACCAAGTAATCTACCAAGTCTTATAACTCTGTCATGCTTGGCCATTACCCAAAATAATCATTGCCTTTCTGGCCATCCATCCTCTCCTGCACTAACAAAGTAGGGTTTCGTTCCAACATAAACTTTTTGTTTTGAGGTCCAGCCTCATTGACTTAGCAGCTTATGAAATGTCACAGGTGTCAAGGACATCTTCAACTCCTCAACATACCTAGAAAGGGGCTCTTCTTTTCTTCCCCATCTATTCTTCGACCTGTATATCTGCACCCAGCGCGCGCGCGCGCACACACACACACACACACACACACACACACACACACACACACGGTTACTTAAGACAACGATCTCCGACCATTCCCCTTCTTTCTTCTTGGCAGCCACATCCAATAGGTGTTAAGGTTTCATGATTCCACTTCCTTCATAGCTAAGTTCTTTGCTCCAGGTCTTCTTTTGCCTTCTGGATTACTGCAACATTTCACTAATTGGTCTAAGTTCACTTTTAATTCTCCACTTTGCTCCTCAGTTTGCTGCCAATGACCTTTCCAAATTACAAATCTGACCTTGTGAAGACTTCTACTTAAAATCCTTCAGTAGATGTCCTTTGCTTTCAAAACACAACCAAACTTCTTAGTGTGAAATTCCATGCTCTTCCTAATCTGTCCTTGTGTCTCTCTCCACTTGCCTCAGGCCAGCACTCAAAGCTGGGCTATCAGCAGGCCATGCGCTATTCCTGGACATGATGGCCTTCCCCTCTTGGCCACCCTTCTTCCCCTCCTACCTCCTCATTCTTCAAAACATACTGACTGTTTACACAGGCACTGTTTTTGTGCTTTACACACACATTAGCATTCTAATCCTCCCAACAGCCCTGTGGGATTTGCAGAAGCTCTGAAGTTTGCCCCAAGTTCACACAGTTAGTGAGTCGCTAGACTTAGATGCAGGCTTGCCTGTCTCCCGTGCCTATGTTCTTTCCAGGAAGCTGAGATGCCTCCCTCAGAGCTCTGCTCAGACGTCATCTTTTTTAGGGGGATCCCAGGACCCCTCATCTTTCCTGCTCTCTTAGCACCCAGCCTGGGCTTTTCTCTAGCATGCAGAATATGTGTCTGTCCATCTCTGCACAGGCTATGAGCTTCTCCTGGGCAGTCTTTGGGCCTTTTAGTGACCTAAGTAGCACCTGTTCATAGATGTTAAAGTCCAGGTAATGTGTAAAACTGTAAGTAGGATCCCCACTCCCAGTCCATCTTATAGGTAACTAATGCTAACCCACTCTTGGGTAACCTTCCAGAAATGGTGGGTTCTTTTTGTTTGTTTGTTTTTTGAGACAGAGTCTCACTCCATCACCTCAGGGTTGAGTGCCCTGGCATCCTGCAACTTCCAACTTTTGGGATCTTGCCTCAGCCTTCCAAGTAGATGGGACTACAGGCACCCTCCACAAAACCTGGCTGTTTTTCTATTTTTAGTAGGAACAGGATCTCGTTCTTCATGAAGCTGGTGTTGAACTCCTGAACTCCAACGCTCCACCCACCTTCGCCCCCCAGAGTGGTGGCATTACAGGCGTGAGCCATCACCACCCCCAGCCCTAAATTTTTATGGCTGTGGAAATAAATGTACATATAGCCTTTCCTCTCTACAGATAAGCTCATGTTATACACACTTTTCTACAATTTTTCCCCTTTAAGACTACATTCGAATCATTTTTCTATATCAGTACATGTAAATCTACTTCATTTTTTGTAGGGAAAAAATCCATATATATTATTTTCACAACTCATGTAAATGAATAAAGCTTACTGCTTTAAAATTAGAAAGTCAGTCTGGAAAAATAATCTAGCTATATGCTATTTGTAAGAGAAACACCTAAAAACGTGATAATCTGATGCAGAATGATTAAAAGTCAAGGGATTCATTGAATAAAACAAGAAAACACGAGTCTCTCTACGTGTGCATGTGTGTAAATAACTAAATGGGGGAGAAGGGAAAATTCTGCTTTACTGGAGAAAACCAACTGATTAATCTAGAAGGAACGAGAGAAGTAGAAAATTGCCACTTGGCAACCATCATAGTATTAAATGATTCAGGCAAGAATCATTAAGTTTTACTAAAACTAGAAGGTAAAAATTTGAGGAGTTAACAGGATATTTACAATTGCCTCAAAATATCTCCCGCAAGAAAGATAATGAATTTATAAATTACAAAAGGAAAAATGATAACTCTGCAATAAAGATGCTTGACAGCTACCACCTTAACTAAGTGATCTAAGTTAATGCGCCAATTAATGAACCCTATCACATTCGACCCATGCGATGCGCCGAGAAGGGCACAGCATTACTTCTGGAGCATTTCTGTCAAAATACATAGGCTGAATCTCATCAGGAGGAAACATTAGACAAACCCAAATTGAGAGACATTCTTCAAAATAATTAACCAGGCTCTTCAAACTGTCAAGCTCGTGAAGGACAAAGAGAATACGAAGGAATCATTTCAAATTAAAGAGATGTGACAACAGAGTCCAATTTTCAGGACTTCCCTTCGCTGTTATGGCCATTATTGGAACAAATACCGGTGACCTTTCAAAATCGCAGATCTGGGGGCTGGGTGTGGTGGCTCGTACCTGTAATCCTGGCACTTTGGGAGGCCAAAGTGGGAGGATTGCTTGAGTCTAGGAGTTGGAGACAAGCCTGGGCAGCGTAGTGAGACCCTTGACTCTTTAAAAACAAAACTACACATCTGATCTGCTAACCACCTCTACTTAAAATCTTTTAATAGATGCCCTTTGCCTTCAAACTGTAAGTCAAACTCCTCAGTGTGGAATTCAACACTCCTCATGTACTGTCTGTAAATACCGCTTTTGTCTCTAAAAGATAAGCTTTTTGTCTTTGTTAATGTAGCCATACTTTCACACCAGGCTGGATGTGGAGCGACAGGAGACCCAAATAGAGCCACCACCCCGCACCATCCATGGCATGGAAACCATGAGTGATCCTCCCTGTAGCCGGGGAGTCCTTAGTGATCGACTGAAATCTGGATCTGAGGATAAGGAACATTTCCCTCACTGTCGCATTCCAGCAGGGACCTCTTGCGACCCAGTGCGTGGAGGGAGAGTTGACCTGAATGGAAAAGTGGGAAATGAGAAAATACAAAGCCAGAAAGACGGGGAGAGGCGAAGACAGACAGGAGCCGAGAGCTAGGCTGGTGTTGGGAGGGCTGAGGCAGCTGGTGACCGCAGCCAGCCCCTGAACCCTGGGAACAGTTTTATTGATACAGTATCTTACCAAGATTGCATAAGTCTTAACACAAAGTGTAGAGATCAACCTTAAAGAGGAGAAACTATGCTTGTCAATACCGAGGAAAGTATGCATGGGCTACCTGACTTCTGACAGGTGAAAATAATGTTAAGGGGGCAGAAGTGGTGGGGGGTCCAGGCTGTGGGGGCCCTGCCAGCCACAGCCCACTCCCCACACCTCACCACAAGGATCCCGAGGTTACCCTTTTAGAACCACATCTACTTCCCTCCCACCCCACCCTTCCTTAACACCTGGCAACCATAAATCCATTTCTATAATTTCATTATTTCAAGAATGTCACGTAAATGAAATTAAACAGTGTGTAAACTTAGCGGATTGGCTTTATTCACCTGGCATAATTCTCCGATGAGTTATCCAGGGGTGGTTATTTTTATCAACAGTTCATCCTTTTTATTGCTCTGTGTTCATTCAGATGCACCAGGGTTTGCTTAACCACTCACCTGTTGAAGGACATCTGACTTGTTTCCAGTTTGGGGCTATTACAATATTTGTAAAACTGGGATTAGTCTTGATGTATAAGTTTTTGCGTGAACCTAAGTCTTCATTTTGGGGAAATAAATGTCCAAGAGTGCAATTTCTGGGTTGTGTGGGAGTCCCATGTTTAGCTTTTAAAGAAATTTGTCAAACTTTTCCAGAGCAGCTGTACCATTTCATCTCCCCGCCCCCCAGCAATGTGTGAATGGATGATCTCTGTGCCCTTGACAGCATTTAGTCGCTACCTTGTGTTTTAGCTTCTCTGCCTGGCATGTAGTGGCATCTCATTGTAGTCTTCATTGGCATTTTCCTGATGGCTAATGATATTAAATACCTTTTCATGTGTTTATTTGCCATCTGATCTTTTTGCCTTCTTCTAATTAGGTTTTTGCTTTTTTTACTGCTGAGTTTTGAGAATTCTTTATATATTTCAGATACTAGTCCTTTTTTCAGATATGTGGCTTGCAAATATTTCCCCTGTAGAAATATGTGGAGAATTTGTCTCTTTATCCTCTTACTTGGGTCTTTTCAGAGGTTTATTTAGATTACATCAAATTTCTTAGTTTTTCCTTTTCTGAATCATGCTTGTGGGTCAGGTCTGAGAATTGTGCGTAACCCTGGATTTCAAAAATTTTCTCCTATCTTTTTCTAAAAATATTATAGTTTTCCATTTCACATTTAAGTTCGTAATCTTTTTTGAGTTAATTTTGGTATAAGGTGTGCAACTTAGGTCAAGGTTCTTTTTAAAATATTTTTTTCTTTGCTCCAGTACCATTTGTCAAAAAAACATCTTTCCTGCATTGAATTGCTCTTACATCTTGGTCAAAAATAACTAGATCTATTTGTGTGGGTATATTTCTAGATTCTCTAATCTATTCCATTAATATATGTGTTTATTTGTGTCTCTCTCTTTGCCAGTAATATCCAATCTCGATTACTGTAGCTATAGAGTAAGTCTTTGAAATTGAGTAGACTGATTCCTCCCACTTTGCTCTTCCTATTCAAAATTGTCTTAGCTTTTTGTTTTGACTTTTCATATAAATTTTAGAATAATCTTGTCTACATTTCCAAAAATAGGCTGGGGTTTTGACAGGAATTACATTAAAACTTTATATCCATTTGGGGAGAATTGACATCTTTACTACGTTGAGTTTCCAATCCATAATCATGGAATATCTCCTCATTTATTTAGATCTTATTTGTTACTTTTCATCACATTGCATGGTTTATAACATACCTGTCCTGTATTTGTTTGTTAGATTTACACCAGAGGTGTTCAACCTGTAGGCCCCTGGGCTCAAATGCTGATTTTTATGAGGACTTTTTTTGCTTATCTGTGATGTTGGTTATCATGAAAAGTATGTATGCATGGATCTTTCTTGTGCTAATAAGCTTTCCCTAGCATTCGTGTGCCCAAGACAACTCTTACTCTTCCAATATGCAGCAGAAAAATATAAAGGTTGGATGTCCTGATTTCTACCTAAGCATTTCATATTTTTGGCATTGCCAATAGTATTATATTTTTAATTTTGGTGTGCATATGTTCATTATTAGTTTATAGAAATATAACAGCTTTTTTTTGTATGTCAATCTTATATCATGTAACCTTGTTGAGTGCACAGATTCTTTGGATTTTCCATTTGGCAAAGGGGATAGTTTTATTTCTTCCTTCTCAATCTGTATGCCTTTTACCTTTTCTTGTCTTACTGCACTGGCTAGAACTCTCAGCAGTATAAGACTGGTAAAAGCAGACACCCTTTCCCAGCTTTAGGGGGAAAGCTTCAGTCTTTCACAGTCAAGTATAATGTTACCTATTGGTCTTTCATAGATGTTTTTATCAAGAAAGGTGATCTACCTCTAATTCAGTTTTTCTGGGAGTTTTTATCATGAATGTCAAATTTTGTCAAATCCCTTTTTCTAAATCCATTAATATTATTATGTGATTTTTCTCCTTTATCATGTTAATATGGTGGATGTCATTGATTAATTTTTTAAAAATAAGCCAGCCTTTCATCTATAGAATAAAGCTCATTTAATTTTACTGTAAATTTGTTTTTTTTTAACATTGCTGAAATCTATTTGCTATTTTTTTTAAAGATACTTGTGTCTATATTTGTGAGAAATTGTGGTCTACAGTATAGTTTTCTTTTCTCTACTCTCTTTGTCTGGTTTTAGTATTAGAGTAATACTGGCTTTATAAAATGAATGGGAAGTGTTCTCTCCTCTTCTGTTTTCTGGAAGAGAAAAATGTAGGATTTGCTTAATTTTTTAAATGTTTGGTAGGAATCTCCTCTGAAATAATCTGGGCCAGAAGATTGCTTTTGGAGAAGTTTTAAAACTATAAAGTCAACTTCTTTTTTAATTATAAGGTTATTCAAATTATCTACTTCCTATTGGGTGAATTGTGATGCTTTGTAGTTTTTTAAGAAGTGGTCCTTTTCATCTAATTTGTCAAATTTGTCTCAGTGCCTGTAGCTCAAGTGGCTAGGGCACCAGCCACATACACCAGAGCTGGCGGGTGCAAATCCAGCCTGGGCCACCAAACAACAATGATGATAACTACAGCCAAAAAAAAAAAAAAATAGCTGGTGTGGCAGGTACCTGTGGCTCAGCTACTTGGGAGGCTTAGGCAAGAGAATCGCTTAAGTCCAAGAGTTGGAGGTTGCTGTGAGCTGTGACACAATAGCACTCTACCCAGGGTGACAGCCTGAGACTCTGTCTCAAAAAACAAATAAATAGTCAAATTTGTATGTGTAGAGTTTTTTGTAGTATTCCCTTATTGTCTTTTTGTTATCTGTAGGATCTGTAGTAATTTCCCCTATTCCACTCCTGGTATTAGTAATTTGTATTTTTTCTATTTTTTACTTTTTCAGTCTAGCTAAAGGTTTGTCAATCTTACTGATTTTTTCAAAGAATCAATTATTTGGTTAATTGATTTTTCTATTTTTCTTCTATATCCAAGTGCACTGATTTCTGCTCTTTATTGTTTCTTTGTCCTTGCCTTTGATTTGTTTTGTTTTCATTTCTAAGTTTTTGAGGTGAGAGCTTAAATCAATTTGGGACTTTTCTTCTTTTTCTAATGTATTGCATTTAGTGCTATATATTTCCTTCTCAGGATTGCTTTGACTATGTCCCACAAATTTTGACATCTTATACTTCTATTTTTGTTCAGTTCAATGTATTTTTAAAATTTTCTTTGAGACTTCCTTCTTGACTTATGTATTATTTAGATGTGTGTTTTTTAGTTTTCAATTGTTTGGAGATTTTCCTGTTAACTTTCTGCTAATGATTTCTAGTTTGACACACTGTGCATGATTTCAATCCTTAAAGTTTGTTTTATGACCCAAGATGTGGTCTATTTTGGTATATGTTCTTTGGTACAGGAAGAGAATATGTCTTTTGCTGTTGGGTGGAGCATTTTATAAATGATGATTAAACCTTGTTGGTTGATGGTGTTTTTTGAGTTCTTCTATATGTTTGCTGATTCTCTGTCTAGTTGATCTAATAATTGAAGTGAAAGGTGTTGAAGTATGCAATTTGCATAGGTATCTCTTTAGTTCTCTTAGATTTTGCTTCACATATTTTGCAGCTCTGTCGTTTGGTGTATACATATTTAGGATTGCTGTGTCTTCTTGGCAGATTAACTATTTTATCTTTATATGATAACCCTCTCTAAAAATTTCTTTGCTCTGAAGTCTGCCTTATCTGATATTAATATAGCCTGCTTTCTTTTCATTAATATTTGCATGATATACATTTTCTATCTTTTTCTTTTAACCCACTATACTATTTGAAGTGAGTTTCTTGTAGGCAGCATATGGCTGAGTCATATTTTTAAACACATTGCCAGTCTCTCTCTCTTATTGGTGTATTTGGACCACTTACATTTAAATTTAGCATCATTATTGATATATTAGGCCTTAAGTCTATTGTGGGGTTTTTGGGTTTTGTTTGTTTGTTTTTGCTTTCTGTTTGTCCTATTTTTTATTTGTTTTTTTTCCTGCCTTCCATTTTGATTTACCTATAGTGTTTTTCAGTGTATCTATTTGTATAGCTTTTTTAGTTCTTGATCTAAGTATTACATTATGTACATAATTTATCAAATCTACTGGTGTTATGTTGACAGTTCAAGTGAAATATAGAAAACTTATCTCCCTTTATTTACATCTTTACCCTACATTTATAATACAATTGTTTTAATATTTCCTCTCCATACTTTTAGAAACAATTGACGTTATCATTTTCATTTCATCTATCAAATGTAGTTTTTAAAACTGAAGAATAGAAGGAAAAATGTGTTTACCCCTTTTTTGCTTATTGTGTTCTTTCTTATCCTCCAAATTTTTTTTTTTTTTTTGAGACAGAGCCTCAAGCTGTCATCCTGGATAGAGTACCATGGCATCACAGCTCACAGCAACCTCCAATTCCTGGGCTCAAGCGAGTCTCCTGCCTCTGCCTCCCAAGTAGCTGGGACCACAGGCGC
>CAUYON010106558.1:0-16102 GCA_963573935.1 Arctocebus calabarensis | reverse complement strand
CTTTAAAAATGTCTTTGCCATCATATGTACGTATGTGGTTTTGTCACCTAAGAAAAGGCAAGCTCATTCTTTAATATCCTGATGGCTAGCAGATTGAGAGCTGCACATTTGGCATGCTTTGTTTTTTATTTTGGGGGGGGGTTATTTTTCATTGCAGATTTATTTGGCAATGTATAGTAAATTTTGTAAACTTGCATCAAGTTTATGAATAAAGAACCATTTAAAAAAAAAAAAAGAAAGAAAACTTGCCTTCTGTGAAACTGGTCCTTGGTGCCAAAAAGGTTGGGGCCCCTTGCCTTAAAGGGTTATTATTCCTGGTCTGACCTCTTAGCCCTGCCTTCACCAGTGCTCCCTGTGTTGTCCCCATTGACTTATGCTTCTCAAGTCAGAGCTCATGTGACTTAGAATATGAGACAGAGGTCTGACCACTGGAAAACTTGTCATCAGATTAGTTTGCTCTGGATTTCAATGCAAAGTTCCCATGTATTTGAAAGGGGAATGTGAGTCTTTCACACGATGTGGGGTTCCATGAATGACTGCAGACCGTTCCCTTGGGCCAGCCCTGATGGAAGATGTTCTGCCTTAGGAGTTCTTGGGAAGCACAGCCCCAGGTCACTCAGTGGGGGAGAGTGTCCTGGAGTTGATCTTGGGCCATAGATGTGACAGCTGTGAGTCAAACCAAACTTTGACCTTAACTTTGCAGATGAGCCTCCCAATTTCCCTGCTGTGTCTGAGTGGTAATCTCATGTCTGGGCAGCTTGGTCAGTTTCCTTACTTCCTTCGGCTGCTCCTGTCCTCCCACAGGTGTATGAGCCTCCTTTTTGCTGGAGATGTAGCGCTTATACTGAATCTCAGTTCTCTTCCCACCCCTGCGGGCCCACACTTCATTTTCTATTCCTGGATGTGGCCACAGTTTAAGACTCTTGGTGCTGGAACTAATCCAAGTCTGGTCCCACTCAGTCCCACGCTGCCCGGCATCAGTCCGCCTGCCTGCCTGTCACTCTGGCTTTCCCTTCCATGTTTCTGGCATGTGGGGATTTTCCTTTTTTTCTTGCATGCTCAGGTGTTCGCCTTCTTGTTGGTTCATGCATGACAGGCTGCTTTCAAACCTATGCCAGCCACCTCTGATCACTTACCTGCCTGGGGCCCGAACCCGCTGCCTCCTCCGGGCTCTCCAAACACAGAAACCTTGTTGTCCTTCTTGTTCTGACCGCTGGCTGCCCCAGCACCACGGTGTCTCTGGGTTCTCATGGCTTCTGAGGTTTGAAGAAAGAGCACTAGAAGCTACGGCTGTGAATTCTCTAGGAAGGTTGAAGCTGGGTGCAGGGAGGGGTGTTATGTGTGTAAGACAACTGCAAGTCCCCTCAGGACACTAATCCTGGTTCCTTCAAGTTTGGCAGTGCAGGGAGAAGCTCCAAGTGGGGACTGAGAGTTGGATCTCATAGCCCCAACTCTTGCCCATATAAAGAAAGAATCTCGCACACGACTCTTTGTTTAATCTCCCGAATGACATCAAAGACCAGGTTGCAACAGTGAAGCGAGTCTTTAGCAATGTTTTAAAGATGATATAGAGAAATTAACACAGAAAGGAATAATACTCTGATAATGACAAGAGTCAGCTATCCCCGAGAGGCAGCATTTATGCGTGTGTACAAACGTGCTGTTAAAGCTGAGCATTAGTTAAAGCGGTGAATAACTTACCTCGGTAACTGCTAGCGATAGGGGAATGGCCGAGCTCTGTTCTGATCTGTGCAGAGCTGCTGGGCCTCTTAGGGGGGAGTAGGTAGCTGGAGTGAGCAGGACACAATGGAGTCAGAGAAGTGACGCTGACAAAGTGTTGGTCGGTGCAAATGCCATCAGGCCAGTTGCTCACCTAGCTGGAGCTTACTGAGGTCAGGATTCTCTCCTCCCACAGGGAGAGGAGGCTCTTTTCTTCCTCATGGTTACTTTCAAAGAAATGGCTTTCAGGTCCTAGAGAAAGGCGCTCCTGAGCTGCAGGAGACATGTGCACGTGTGTCCCAAGGGGACTGAGGAAGGATGCACAATTGTAAGCCTCTTCAGTAGATGCTCTAAGAGAAGGAGGTCAGGGGCCTGTTGGCTGGATGTGCCGGCTGGATGCTTTTAACAGCCTTGAGCTTTTCCAGACAGCATCTCCAAAGGGGGCTGGGTTATTCTAGGGATGCAGCTGCAGGCTGCTACAAACTGAGCTGAAGTTTGGTAAAGTCTCTTCATGCACAGCTTGAGCAGAGTGCGGTCCTGAGAGTGGCAGGGCCCCACATACTCCTGCCTTATGACACAGAAACAGTTAAAGGGACAGATGTGCCTGCCATTTGCACAGCTGTTGGCAATATCTTAAAAGAGAATCAACCATTTTCTACACCCCAGCAGGGGCCACAACAACCAAATACCTAATATAAATGTTAAGTAGTAATAAATGCTGGGAGGAAAGCCAGAGAAGACTTCTCAGGACACTGCTTCACAGAGATGCCCTTTCTCTTATAGAATCTGCTGAAGCCAACTACAGAGAAAAATAATGTGAATTCTAAAGCTCCTCTGAACCCATATGGGCAAGAGTGGTGCTTTCAAACATTTTGACCATGTATCACATCACAATTTCATACTTCTTATCCATTTTTTTTTCTTAAAATGCTATCTATAATCTACTAAATGAATTGCACCACCCACCAATGGGTCACATGTCACAACTTGCCTGAAAGGCACAAGGCTGGAGGGCATTGACCTGGCAGGGACAGGGCTGGGGGTGGGGGGGTGGAGGAGGAGGTTGGCAAAACTTTAACACTTACCACAGGGCTATGTAGAAGCCAGAGGGGAAAACATGATTGCACAGAGAAATCTATGAGTCTGACCTTGAATTTTTGTGTGTGTGTGGGTGAAATTCTATTCTTTCATAATACAAGTGTAGTAATAGGAACATCTATTTAGCAATTTCCCAGAAACATGAGATCAAGCCAGAAATACCCAAAGGGATTAGGACAATGACAAAACTTGTCTAGGTAGGAATGCTGAAGTTTTAGTCGTCAAAATGCATCCCAGTAGAATGTCACATTCCCAGAAAAAAAAAATCACTGTAGAAACTGGGAGGAAAAATGATACACTAGAATTTCTTCTAAATAGATGTTAATGAAAGAAAGAATGGGGGAGTATTTGTGAAACAACCCAAGTATTTATTGAGCAATTATTGTGTGCCAGGCATGATTTTTGTCTGTATGAAACAAAGTCCCTACTCTCATGAATATTCTAGTACAAAGAGAGAGAGAGAGACAATAAGCAAATACCTAATACAATGTCAAGTAGAGACAAATGCTAGAAGTAAAGGATTTACTTCACATAGGATGAGCAGAGATGCCCTTTCCCATGGAGACACTGAAACAGAGATTTGAGTGAAGAAAAAGTGTGAGACGTGGGGATGTGTGGAGAAAGCTTGTTCCAGGCAGAGAGAACAGCCCATGCAACGGCTAGGAGGAGGGAGGCTCAATGTATTTAGAGAACAGTCAGAAGGCCCATGTGACAAGAGTTAAGGAGAGCAATAGTAGAGTCTCAGAGGCCACTGTAAGCACTTTCAGCATAATTAGAGTAAGACGATAACTATTCAAACTAGTTCAGAAATGCTAAACTCACAAATACAGCACAGAGAATCTCATGGCTTACAAATCCAGGTCAGCTGCACTTGCAGGTGGTTAATAGCAGGGATTCTTCACCTTGAACCGGACATTTTTGTGAACCTGATAAACATTGCACTTGTTCTCCAGAGGCTTGGTCTTTCTGTGCCTGTCCTTGGTACTCTCATCATGGCTGGGTCTCCAAACTGCCTAGTCACACCAGCTAGGGGGCGTTGGGGATCCTACTGGGTGCAGGCTGTCTCTCCAAGGCCTAACCTCTCCACTGCTCATCCCCTGTGTGAGTGGAAACAGTAGCATGCTCAGAGCCCACAGGCCCACAGTATCCTGGTGTAATGGGGCCATCGGCGGAGGTGGTGGTGAAGGTGGGCAAAACTTAGTGAAGGAGGCTGAGTTAATTGTTGAAAATACCTATTGGCAGTCTCAAATAATGTGGATTGAGATTTAGCACAGTAAAAGACAAACTAATAAAAATCCTTGGTGGCTAAATGATTTTACACACTCTGGTAAAAAAAAAAAAAAAGGGGTGTGGCAACTCAGATGCAAATTGGAAGCTAGGTACTCAGTGATTTTAGGGCCACTTAGTGGGGGCACAGGGCGGAGTCCTCAGAAGTCTAAGGCTGGAGATGTGGTGAGGGTTAGAAGACGTGTGGCTGCCAGGCCACCCCCGACTCTACACTGCCTCATCCTGAGAGTGGGGTAATATAGACTGCACCTCATAGATTTGGGTGAAGATTAGACGCGATCATGCAGGTGACATGCTTAGCTCATTGCCTGCCAGTCTGTGGATGGACTGTACACACAGCAACTGTGCTTGCCCTTACCTGATGGGGGGCTGCTTTGTTGCCGGTCTTTGTATCTGCAGCGCCTCTCACAGAGCTGGGTGCACACTGAACTCTGAAAGCATGTTCCTGCACCAGCCCCTGTAAGGAATGATGCATGGGGGCAGACGGGCTTGAGACACTGCCTCTCCAGTGATGACCATCACCATTATTGATCATCTCTAGGAAGCTTTGCACACAGTAGGGGTACACTGTGTGCAAAGAGTTAATGAGAGCAATAGTAGAGTCTCAGAGGCCACTGTAAGCACTTTTAGCATAATTAGAGTTGCACACAGTGAAAACAATAGGTGTCTTTTTTGAACTGGTCAATATTTTAACAAACTGGCAACCCAGGAGCTATATTCCTGCTTAACTGGCTAGAAAATTATAGGGAATGTTCTCTTTAGAAAACAGTATGTGAGGCTCGGCGCCTGTGGCTCAATGGGCTAAGGCTCCAGCCATGTACACCTGAGTTGGCAGGTTCGAATCCAGCCTGGGCCCACCAACAACAATGACAGCTACAGCTAAAAAAAAAAATGGCTGGGCATTGTGGCGGGCGCCTGTAGTCCCAGCTACTTGGGATGCAAAGGAAAGAGACTCGCTTGAGTCCAGGAATTGGACGTTGCTATGAGCTGTGATGCCACAGCACTCTATCCAGGGTGACAGGTTGGGCCTCTGTCTCAAAAAAAAGAAAGAAAACGGTATGTGAAAAATAGACATCACATGTACTCACTATTAAATTGGAACTAATCAATTAACACTTATGCACACATATAGAAATAACATTCCTCAAAAATCGAGTCGGTGGGAGGAGGGGGGGGAATGGATAAATTCATGCCTGACAGGTATAATGGACACTATCTGTGTGATGGACACACTTTCAACTTTGACCCAAATGGTACAAAAGCAACGTCTGAAACAAAGATTTGTACCCTGTAATATTCTGAAATTAAAAAGAAAGGAAAAGGCTGTGCTATCTGGTTTGCCAGTGCCCACTGACCTGCTTGCCCCCAAAGGCATTTGAGTTTATAGCCTCTGACATATGCTGTCTTCTTGAATCCTGCAAAGCTCTGTGAAGTAAATGGATACTTATGGAATGGAAAACTGAAGCTCGGAGATGTTGAACAATTCCCCAGAGAGACTGAATACAGCCTGTGAGGGTCCAAAGCTGGTGAAGCTTCTGCTGTGCCCTGGCTGCATGCTGGGAGGGGAATATGCAGTGACGTCATGGGTCTCAGTTAAGCCCATGGTTCTATGATTCAAGAATTTTTAAATCATGCATGTCATAAATGTAGTCTCGAAATACCTATTACCACTTCACGGTGTGATCTGTGCAAGGTCAGGGACCCATGCCCAAAAACTCCTGAGGGTTAAAGATGACCTCCTTCCTGATTTACTTCCACCCGACAGCCTCTCATGCCCGAGAAAGGGCTGCACTTTTAAAACTGTCCACAAGGGGGCAAACGATGACCACAAGCTCCTTAGTTACAGTCCCAGGTACTGCCCCGAGGACAGTCACAGGCATCCTCAAACTTTTTAAACAGGGGGCCAATTCACTGTCCTTGAGATCGTTGGAGGGCCGGACTATAGTTTAAAAAAAAAACTATGAAAACATCCCTATGCACACTGCAAGTATTTAAAAGTAAAAAACAAAACGGGAACAAATACAATTCACACCAACTCATGTGGCCCGCGGGCCGTAGTTTGAGGACCCCTGGTCCAGGGTAATTTTCCTAAAAAAGAAAGAAGCTTCTGTCTGAACTGCCAGCGCTCTCTGTTCTGTCCTCACAGTTCCCAGCCAGGCCTCCTCTCCCACAGTGAGCTCTCGGAATGACTGTGGCCTGTCTTGTCCTGGTGTCCCTGAATCTAAAACACCATTGATTGAAAGACACGTCTTTACGCTAAGTGATTCACTTGCACAGTGCATGAATTTGTCACACCAGCTTTGCTTTGAGATTTCCATCCTCTAAATTCAGGGATTGGGCCATTTGCTCTGAGCACAATATAACATCGTTTACTTAGGTGACCTACAGGGGTTGACATGTTGCTTTAACTAATTGTTGACTTACAAGAAAGTATGAAGCTATCTTGCAAGCAGATCTTCTAGCCCTTAAGCCTTCAGAGACCTCAGGCAGATGCTGATTTTATATCCCAACACAGTGCACACAAACAGATACACTTAAAAAGTCAGAATAAAGCTTATGGAGCAACATTTACCCTTATAATTTGTGATGTCCTCATCTGTCCTGTCCCATCCTGTCCCATGCCACCCCTCCTATGCTGTGCTCTTCTCCCCTAGAGGACAAAGCAGAGGAGGGGTTATGTGCGTGGGGTCACAACAAGGCCTCTGGGGGCAAGTTCCTTCTGAGATAAACTGCAGCTGCCCTTGCCGTGCCCTCATGGGTCTCCCCCCTGGGCTCCAGGCTCGTGGCAGCAGAGACAATATCCTATTTGCCTGGCAGCTCCCCTGGCTCCTGGGAGAAACCCAGAGTCCTCGAAACTGCAAACCCTAGAGAACGTACCGCAGTCCGAGCCCTGGCTTTATAGGAGGAAAGTGTGGCTCACGGGCATCCAGTTGGTGGTCATTGACCACCAGGATGTGGGCACGGTGGGGCCTGGCCCAAGACCCCATGGGGGCTAGGAACTGAGTCAGGGTCCGGACCAGGGTGTCCTGACTCCTCCTGGGCCATGTCCCTCCCTCACCCAGGCCCTTCCTGTCCCAGCTCCCTGGGCTGCCTTTGCTGTGTTTAGTCACCTGCATATTTAGTCCCCTCCTGCATTATGGGCTCTGTGGTCCTAGGGGTTCTAGATACTAAGGAGTTGGCAGCACGGAGGGGACCCCAGAATCTCAGACTCAGGGACTGGCCAGTCACAGGCATGTGAGTGAACAAATGCGAGGTCCATTGCCTGTGGTTTTACAGTCAGTCAGATGTGAGTGCGATGCTGACTGCCACTCGCCAGCTGTGTGATCTTGGCTAAGTCGCCCTCTCTGACCACCAGTTTCCTTATCTCCAAAATGGGGCTGATAATATCTATTTTCTAGAGTTGGTGTGAGGATTAGCAAAAAAGTTCATAAAATGAAATGCCTGTGAATAATAGGAATTCAGTAAGTAACACCTGTTAGGACTATTGTTGTTCATAATTGCAACATTACTACAGAGAGGATCCTCACGTACCCAGAGCTACTCCTTAGCCATTACGTAGTTTTGGAGGAGATTAGTTCACCATAGTTTTCATCATAGAAAGAAAATGTTCATAAACAGAAAGCGGATTGTGTTGGTCATGAACAGTCTTAGCACTAAAGGAGGAGAAAACACACACACACACAACCAAACCGAGTACACAGACCTTGCCAAGAATTCACCTTGGTTAGAAGTGATAGTTGCGTTCTTGGAAAATGGACAGAGAGACTCAGGTCCCAGCCAAGATCTAGTGGTGTGTTGGGAAGATGTACCTGGTCTCTGGGATACTCCCATTCCTCGTACCAGAATAAACACAAAGGACGAGATGAAGGGGAATGTGGGGACATTCATGCAAAGGACTGTGAGGCATCAGTCCTCCCCTCGGGACATTTTCACTGCCCATACTATGTGAGCACTAAGTGATTTAGGAAATTCAGTTTGGGGTCTTAGTGTTTAAAATCTAGGGTTGACATTTTGCCTTAACTAATTTAATGGAATCTCTTAACAATGCCTAACAGGGAATTTAAATTATCCTAATCAGAAAACACATTCCTGATAAAGAAGACGTTTAAAAGATGAGGATGTATAAACATCCAGGGACAAAGGAAAAAGTGGGAGAGTTTGAGCTAGCAATTGTAGCCGGAGAGTTTATAGATTCTGAAACCGTCGTGATGCTGGGGGAAAATGGTACAGGTAAAACAACATTCATCAGAAGGCTTCCCCAGAGACTTACCCTGGATGAAGGAGAAGTGCCGGTTCTAAATGTCAGTTATAAGCCACAGAAAATTAGTTCCAAATCAACTGGTGGTGTTCTCCAGTTACTAATGAAAAGATAAGAGATGCTTACACTCATCCACAATTTGTGCCTGACGTAGCGAAGCCTCTGCAAATTGAAAACTTCACCCATCGAGAGGCACGAACATTATCTGGTGGTGACTTGCAGCGAGTACTTTGGCTCTTTGGGGAAACCTGCCAATGTCTATTTGATTGACGAACCGTCTGCATATTTCGATTCTGAGCAAAGTTGGATGGCAGCTCGGTTGTCAAACATTTCCTACTCCATATGCTTTGGTTGACATGACTTCATCGTGGCAACCTATTTAGCAGACTGGGTCATTGTTTTTTAAAATTTTTTTGTAGTTTTTGGCCGGGGCTGGGTTTGAACCCATCACCTCTGGCATATGGGGCCGGAGTCCTACCCCTTTGAGCCACAGGTGCTGCCCTGGGTCTTTGTTTTTGATGGTATTCCATCTAAGAACACAGTGGCAAACAGTCCTCAGACTCCTTGGCCTGGCATAAATAAATGTTTGTCTCAACTTGAAATTGCATGCATAGGAGAGCCAGACAACTGCGGGCCACGAATAGACAAACTCAATTCAATTAAGGATGTAGAACAAAAGAAGGGTGGACACTGCTTTTTCTTGGATGATTAGACGGAATCTGAGAATACCGATAAGCCATTTATTAAAAGCAACATTTACTGGGATTTTTGTCATATAAAACTTGAATCAGTTTTTATACCACATATCCTCTGGACTTTATGTAACATCAAATGCTAGTCTAAACACAGAAACCGTCACTTTCCTGTTCTTGATGATAAGGATCTTTTGTGCATAATATTGTGAAAGAAAGACATTTCAAGCTATATAAATTACCTCCAAAATTTTTGTGACATATGGGAGATATTCAGTAGGTGTGCGATATTCATGCATCAAATGGTGACAGTGTTACTCCATTCAAAAATCTTGTAAAAGGGTTTGCCAACTATGCCAGAATAATGATATTGCTCGTTTTAAAAGCTGGTCAAACATTCCACTGGTGAGATTTGATAAGCAAATATCAGGGTTACCAAAAAAAAAAAAAGAAAGAAAAAAACCCACATTCCTGGTAAATTACAGATTTTGAGAATAAAATAAACACAAGGTCAATGACTTTGCACCAGATATGGCCTCTTCCTTCCTGCCTGCCACACGGCAGAATGAGACCTCCTGGTCCCGCCATCTCAGAGGCTGCTCTCCTGCCAGATGTTTAAAAGTAAGGAAACAACAGGTGGCTCAAGGAATAGGGCGCCGGCCCCATATACTGGAGGTGGAGGGTTCAAACCTGGCCCTGGCCAAAAACTGCAAATAAATAAATAAATAAATAAATAAAATAAAGTGAAGGAAACAGATGGAAGAGAATAATCTGAATGTTCCTAGCATAAAAAATAAGGATTAGTTAAGGTGATGAATGTCCAGTTTACCCTGATATGACTATAGGAATGGCTCAAATTAACCCATGTACCCCAAAATATGTACATCTATCATGTACCAATAAAAAATAAATTTTAGGGCAGCGCCATGGCTCAGTGAGTACGGCGCCCACCCCATATACCAAGGGTGGTGGGTTCAAACCCAGCCCCGGCCAAACTGCAACAAAAAAATGGCCGGGCATTGTGATGGGTGCCTATAGTCCCAGCTACTGGGGAGACTGAGGCAAGAGAATTGCCTAAGCCTAGGAGCTGGAGGTTGCTGTGAACAGTGACGCCACAGCATTCTATCCAGGGTGACAAAGTGAGACTCTGTCTCTAAAAAAAAATAATAAATAAAATAAATTTTAATTCTTTGCTTTGGTTCCATCTAAATTTTTCTTTCTATTTCAGATAAAAGAGGTAAATGATTACCTCTATCAGTGTTTTTCAACCTTGCTCTCATGGCACAGTTGAACCTCTACTTAAAATTCCATGGCACATTAAATTGTGTTGACCAAAGGAAAAAAAAGCGTAAACAAATTTTTTTTGCTGCACACCTGAGGTCCTCTCATGGCATAGCAGTGTGCCGAGGCCAGTACTGCCCGGAATGTGCCCAATCTTGTTTGACCGCAGAAGCTAAGCAGGATCAGGCCTGCTTAGTACTTGGGTGGGAAGAAGGTGACAATTTATACACAACTTTGTCAATGTATGCACAACTTTTAAAGGACCCTCTCTAGCACATATATACAGGCATGTTATTTCCCTTGCTGAAGGCCTGACCTCCAGATGTTTTCCTCTTATCTTGGAGGAAAAAACAGTATGATGGGAAGAATACCTCAGCGAGGTGCTGTGCTATGAGCTTGCCTCACTTCTTCTGCACAGGGAGACTATGAAGAGTGGCTTCCACTTTGTCTAAAAAGTGCTATCATTTTGTTGCATAGACATTTGGTAGGAAAGAGGTTTAGTATAAGAATTTTAAATGTGCCTACTTGGCCAAATGAAGAATGTAGCTGAGAGAGTAAATCTAGGGAAGCGTCCTCAGCAAGAGACCTCTTTTGGGTGCCCAAGTGTCCATTCCTGGCAGCGACAGCTAACGTGATAGTCATATACCTCTTACACAAAGAAGCAGGAAATAGTCTCAGCGCCCGTAGCCTAGTGTTAGGGCACCAGCCACATACACTGGGGTTTGAACCCAGCCCAGGCCACATACATCGGGTTCGAACCCAGCCCAGGCCAGCTAAACAACAATGACAACTACAGTAAAAAATAGCTGGGGCTCAGCACCTGTGGCTCAACAGGATAAGGCGCCAACCATGTACACCTGAGCTGGTGGGTTCAAATCTAGCCCGGGCCCGCCAAAAAACAATGAGGGCTGCAACAAAAAAAATGGCCAGGCATTGTGGCAGGCACCTGCAGTCCCAGTTACTTGGGAGGCAGAGGCAGGAGACTCACTTGAGCCCAGAAATTGGAGGTTGCTGTGAGCTGTGATGCCACAGCACTCTACCCAGGGTGACAGCTCGAGGCTCTGTCTCAAAAAAAAAAAAAAATAGCTGGGCCTTGTGGTGTGTGCCTATAGTCCCAGCTACTTGGGAGGCTGAGTCAAGAGAATTGCTTAAGCCCAAGAGTTTCAGATTGCTATGAGCTGTAATGTAACAATTTCAATTATTCATATTTATGCACCCAACCAGAATGCACTTCAATTCATGCTCTAACAGACATGAGCAACTTGATTTCCTCCAGCACCATAATAGTTGGAGATTTTAACCCCTTTGGCAGTGTTGGCTAGATCCTCCAATAAGAAATTCAGCAAAGAAACTTTAGACTTAAACTTAACCATTCAACATCTGGATTTAACAGACATTTACAGAACATTTCATCCTAACAAAACTGAATACACATTCTTCTCATCAGCCCATGGAATATCCTCTAAAATTGATCACATCTTAAGTCATAAGTCTAACCTCAGCAAATTTAAAAGAATAGAAATTATTCCTTGCATGTTCTTGGATCATGATGGAAAAAAAGTTGAACTCAGTAACAGTAGGAATCTGCATCCTCATACAAAAACATGGAAACTAAATAACCTTATGCTGAATGATAGCTGGGTCATAGATGCATGATAGCTGGGTCCTCCTTTTAAGAAGGAAATTATCAAATTTTTGGAACAAAATGGTAATGAAGACATGAATTACCAGAACCTCTGGGATACTGCAAAGGCACTCCTAGGAGGGAAATTTATAGCAAGCCTTCCTCAAGAGAATGGAAAGGGAGGAAGTTAACAACTTAATGGGACATCTCAAGCAACTGAAAAAGGAAGGACATTCCAATCCCAAACCCACCAGAAGAAAAGAAATAACCAAAATCAGAGCAGAATTAAATGAAATTGAAAACAAAAGGATTATACAACAGATCAATAAACCAAAAAGTTGGTTGTTTGAAAAGGTTAATCAGGTAGACAAACCTTTGGCTAACCTAACCAGGAAAAAAAGTAAAATCTCTAATTTCATCAATCAGAATTGGCAAAGATGTAATAACAACAGACTCCTCTGAAATTCAAAAAATCCTTAATGACTATTACAAGAAACTCTATTCTCAGAAATATGAAAATTTGAAGGAAATAGACCAATATTTGGGAGCACGCCACCTTCCTAGACTTAGCCAGAATGAAGTGGAAATGTTAAACAGACCTATATCAAGTTCTGAAATAGTATCAACTATACAAAATCTCACTAAAAACAAAAGCCCAGAACCATATGGCTTCACATCAGAATTCTACCAAACCTTTAAAGAGGAACTAGTATCTATATTACTCACCATTTTCCAAAATATCAAAAAAGAAAAGGAGTAATTCCCAAAACATTCTATGAAGCAAACATCACCTTGATCCCCAAACCGGGAAAAGACCCAACAAGAAAAGAAAATTATAGACCAATATCACTAATGAATATTGATGCAAAAACATTCAACAAAATGCTAGCAAACAGAATCCAGCAACACATTAAACAAATTATATACCATGACCAAGTGGGTTTTATCCCAGGGTCTCAAGGCTGGTTCAATATATGTAAATCTATAAATATAATTCAGCACATAAACAAAATAAAAAACAAAGACCATATGATTCTCTCAATTGATGCAGAAAAAGCTTTTGATAATATCCAGCATCCTTTTATGATCAGGACACTTAAGAAAATTGGTATAGAATGGAGATTTCTTAAACTGATAGAGGCCATCTACAGCAAACCCACAGCCAATATTGTATTGAATGGAATAAAATTGAAAACATTTCTACTCAGATCAGGGACAAGGCAAGGTTGCCCATTGTCTCCACTGCTTTTTAACATTGTAATGGAAGTCTTAGCCATCACAATTAGGCAAGAAAAGGTGATCAAGGGTATCCATATAGGGTCAGAGGAGATCAAACTTTTACTCTTCACAGATACTATCATTGTATATTTGGAAAATACCAGGGATTCTACTACAAAACTCTTAGAAGTGATCAAGGAATATAGCAGCATCTTAGGTTACAAAATCAACACTCATAAATCTGTAGCCTTTATATATACCAACAATAGTCAAGCTGAAAACACAGTCAAGGACTCTATTCCCTTCACAGTAGTGCCAAAGAAGATGAAATATTTGAGAGTTTACCTAACAAAGGACATGAAATATCTCTATACAGAGAACTATGAAGCTCTAAGAAAAGAAATAGCTGAAGGTAACAAATGGAAAAACATACCATGCTCATGGCTGGGAAGACTCAACATTGTTAAAATGTCCGTATTACCCAAAGCAATATACAATTTCAATACAATCTCTATTAAAGTTCCACTGTCATACTTTAAAGATCTTGAAAAAAATAATACTTTGTTTTATATGGAATCAGAAAAAACCTTGAATAGCCAAGATATTACTCAGAAATAAAAACAAAGCAAGAGGAATCATGCTACCAGACCTCAGACTATACTATAAATCGACAGTGATCAAAATTGCATGGTACTGGCATAAAAACAGACAGGTAGATGTATGGAACAAAATAGAGAACCAAGAAATGAACCCAGCTACTTACTATTATTTGATCTTTGATAAGCCAATTAAAAACATTCAGTGGGGAAAAGATTTCCTATTTAACAAATGGTGCTGGGTGAACTGGCTGGCAACCTGTAGAAGACTGAAACAGGACCCAGACCTTTCACCATTAACTAAGATAGACTCTCACTGAATTAAAGATTTAAACTTAAGACATGAAACTATGAAAATACTAGAAGAAAGTGCAGGGAAAACACTTGAAGAAATTGGCCTGGGTGAATATTTTATGAGGAAGACCCCCTGGGCAGTTGAAGCAACACCAAAAATACATTACTGAGATCTGATCAAACTAAAAAGCTTCTGCACGCCAATAACACAGTAAGTAAAGCAAGCAGACAGCCCTCAGAATGGGAGAAGACATTTGCAGGTTATGCCTCCGACAAAGGTTTAATAACCAGAATCCACAGAGAACTCAAATGTATTAGCAAGAAAAGAACAAGTGATCCCATCTCAGGGTGGGCAAGGGACCTGAAGAGAAACTTCTCTAAAGAAGACAGGTGCACGGCCTACAGACACATGAAAAAATGCTCATCATCCTTAATCATCAGAGAAATGCAAATCAAAACTACTTTGAGGTATCATCTAACTCCAGTAAGATTAGCCCACATCACAAAAATCCCCAAACCAGAGATGTTGGTGTGGATGTGGAGAAAAGGGAACTCTTCTACACTGCTGGAGGGAATGCACACTAATACATTCCTTTTGGAAAGATGTTTGGAGATCACTTAGGGACCTAAAATAGACCTGCCATTCGATCCTTCAATTCTTCTAGGTATGTATCCAGGAGACCAAAAATCACTTTATAACAAAGATATTTGCACCCGAATGTTTATTGCAGCCCAATTCATAATTGCTAAGTCATGGAAGAAGTGCAAGTGCTCATCGACCCACGAATGGATTAATAAATTGTGGAACATGTACACCATAGAATATTATGCAGCCTTAAAGAAAGATGGAGACTTTACCTCTTTCATATTTACATACATGGAGCTGGAACATATTCTTCTTAGCAAAGTATCTCAAGAATGGAAGAAAGAGTATCCAATGTACTCAGCCCTACTATTTTAAACCAATTTATAGCTTTGATATGAAAGCTATAACCCAACTATAGCCCAAGAAGAAGAGGAAAGAGGAGAGGGAGAGGGGAGAAGGGGGGACGATGGATGGAGGAAGGGTAATTGGTGGGACCACACCTACAGTGCATTTTACAAGGGTACATGTTAAATTTACTAAGTATAGAATATAAATGTCTTAACACAATAACTAAGAAGGTGAGGTGAAGTCTATATTAACAAGTTTGATGAAAATATTTTAGATTGGCTCGGCGCCTGTGGCTCAACGGGCTAAGGCACCAGCCACGTACACCTGAGCTGGGGGGTTCGAATCCAGCCTGGGCCCGCCAAACAACAATGACGGCTGCAACCACAAAATGGCCGGGCATTGTGGTGGGAGCCTGTTGTCCCTGCTACTTGGGAGGCAGAGGCAAGAGACTAGCTTGAGCCCAGGAATTGGAGGTTGTTGTGAGCTGTGATGCCACAGCACTCTACCCAGGGGGACAGCTTGAGGCTCTGTCTCAAAAAAAAAAAAAAAAAAAGAAAAGAAAATATTTTAGATTGTATATAAGGCCAGCACATTGTACCCCATGATTGCATTAGTGTACATCGCTATTTTAATAAAGATAATAATTATAATAAAAAAGGTCTGATGAATATGAATACTTCCCTATTACATAGGAGGGGGAGAGTTGACAGTTTGCTCAGCTGCTGGTCTGCTTTCTGTCCCTCCTTTCGTATTTCAGTTCTATCTTTGTGATTGTTGGATTTGGTCTTGTTCTTATTTGTTTTTGCATAACATCTCAAATGCCATTTAAAAATGGGTAGGACAGCTCGGCACCTGTGGCTCAACGGGCTAAGATGCCAGCCATGTACACCTGAGCTGGCGGGTTTGAATCCAGCCCGGGCCTGCCAAACAACAATGACAGCTGTAACCAAAAAATGGCCAGGTGTTGTGGCGGGCGCCTGTAGTCCCAGCTACTTGGGAGGTGGAGGCAAGAGACTCGCTTGAGCCCAGGAATTGGAGGTTGCTGTGAGCTGTGATGCCGCAGCACTCTATCCAGGGTGTTAGCTTGAGGCTCTGTCTCAA
>CAUYON010106557.1:0-26105 GCA_963573935.1 Arctocebus calabarensis | reverse complement strand
TCACCATTAACTAAGACAGACTCTCAGTGGATTAAAGACTTAAACTTAAGACATGAAACTATAAAAATTCTAGAAGAAAGTGCAGGGAAAACTCTTGAAGGAATCGGCTTGGGTGAATATTTTATGAGGAGGACTCCCCAGGCAATTGAAGCGGTATCAAAGATACACTACTGGGACCTGATCAAATTAAAAAGCTTCTGCACAGCCAAGAACATAGTAATTTTAGCAAGTGGACAGCCCTCAGAATGGGAGAAAATATTTGCAGGTTATGCCTCCGACAAATGTTTAATAATCAGAATCCACAGGGAACTCAAACGCATTAGCAAGAAAAGAATAAGTGATCCCATCTCAGGATGGGCAAAAGACTTGAAGAGAGACTTCTCTAAAGAAGACAGGTGCACAGTCTACATACACATGAAAAAATGCTCACCATTCTCAATCATCAGAGAAATGCAAATCACAACTACTTTGAGATATCACCTACCCCCAGTAAGATTAGCCCACATAACAAAATCCCAAAACCAGAGATGTTGGCATGGATGTGGAGAAAAGGGAACACTTCTATACTGCTGGTGGGAATGCACACTAATACATTCCTTTTGGAAGGATGTTTGGAGAATACTTACAGATCTAAAAATTGACCTGCCATTCGATTCTATAATTCCTTTACTAGCTATATACCCCAAAGATCAAAAATCACATTGTAACAAAGACATCTGTACCAGAATGTTCATTGCAGCCCAATTCATAATTGCTACATCATGGAAGAAACCTAAGTGCCCATCGACCCATGAATGGATTAATAAATTGTGGTACTTGTATACCATGGAATATTATGCAGCCTTAAAGAAAGATGGAGACATTACCTCTTTCATGTTTACATGGATGGAGCTGGAACATAATCTTCTTAGCAAAGTATCTCAAGAACGGAAGAAAAAGTATCCAATGTACTCAGCCCTACTATGAAGCTAATTTATAGCTGTCATATGAAGGGTATAACCCAACTATAACACAAAAATATGGGGAAAGGGGCAAGTGTAGGGAGGGGAGGGGGGAGGTTGGGGTGGAGGGAGGGTAATTGGTGGGGCCACAACTACGGTGTATCTTAGAAGGGTACAGGTGAACCTTACTGAATGCAGAATACAAATGTCTTCATATAATAACTGACAAAATTATTTCCTGAGAAAAAGGAAGGCTATGTTAATCAGTTTGATAAAAATAGTTAAGATTGTATATGAAACCAGCACATTGTACCCCTTGATTGCACTATTGTACACAGCTCTGATTTAATAATACAGACAATAAAATAAAAAAAATAATAAATAATAAATAAATGAATGCTGAGACCTTTCTGGAAATGAATTTTACAGGACTGCATGAGCCATGCAAAAGTAAAAATAGGACATCAGATTTCAAAAGCAGAATGAATGAAAGAGCTCCTGGAAAAGTGGGAAGTCGTCACTTCAATTACTTCAATGATCTTAAATAGACCTATTAAAATCCACTGCAATGTCTCCTATTTAAAAGTACAATTTCCAGGTGCCCCGTAAGTTAGCAAATTTCAGAAATATGTAAGAACAATGGGCATCAGATGGGCAGAACAGGTGCCCATGCCCCACAAACAGGTCAATGTGGTGCCACTTTCAAGTGTGCTGTGTCTGTGTTTAAATGCAAAAATAAATGAGCTACCCCAATAGTTTTGTCTGGTCCCGTCTCTTCTTCTCCACTGTCCTTGAGAAGTAACATGTAAAAAAGACCAATGGTGACAAATAGGTGATATTTTAAATGAATTTCATGAATATCATTGGCCATTTTCCATTTTACCAAACTTTAGTCTAAATACGACACTTTATTATGGAGGCCATTTCAAAAGCACAAAAAAGAGTTAAAAGATCCAATGACCATGTAAAAATCCATGTAAAAATAAATGGATTAATATTGTAAGTTAAAAGCTTTTGCCTCAGTTGTTTTTTTCCTTTCATCAGGTGGCAAAAATCCAATGAATTCTTATCATCTTCATGATGTTGGAGGGAGAATAACTATTAGTCTATTAAATGAAAAATAACCAGACACATCACAGATAACAACCTTGTAGATTATAGTATAAGATTCAAGCATTGGGTCTTACCTTAAATTTTCTGAGCTGAATTCAGATTCTAGAAATTTAAGGAACTGTTCTCTCCCAACTGGGTCTTTCAATGCCTCATCCATGCCAAAACCCCATCGTTTTACCCTCTGCTGGCTTGGTTCTTTGCTGTGGGAGATTTTAAAAACGCCAAATATATTCGTTTCATTAGAATTCCTATCCTGTGTTATTATACCTCCCCTCAAAAGAATGTGTGCCCCAAAGTTTCTGTCTTTAACCTGTATTTCAGAAAAATGATATATCTAAATAATATATCTTTTTTTATTAAGTCATTTGTACATAGATCATACATACATTTATGGCATTCTGGGATTCAATGTGTTGATTAGTTGTACAAATTGCAGTGTTTACATGCTACTAATCAACATACTTCTCACCTCTTTTACCCAGTTATGGCATTAAGACATTTATCTTAAGGGTCCCGACTAATCCATTTTCAAGCTCTCATATCTCTAATTGTGGGCCACTCAACGTAAATCTTAAGACAAATGCAATGTCTAATGTTCACAAACCATTGTCTAGAACAAGAATGTTCTATCATGGCCACTGTAGACAGAGTAGAATTGTGATTAAAATTAACAAGTGGTATGGTATACTTCTTACTTTACTCAAATCCTGAAACAAAAGGTCAATTTGAGAGGAAGATAGAATGCCACTTACCTTGCTTCAAGTTCCCAGAAAGTAGTATCATCAGACAGCCATGGGTTAGAGGGGTCAGGTGGCACAAGAAATGGGTCATATTCTACATACTGTTCTGTATAGCTGAGTAGACTAGGGAGAAAAAAGAGAAAATCAAAGGTAAACATGTCCAATTTCCTTAGATTTCTGACTCGGGCTATACTCTGTCCAAGGTAAGGGACATAATATAAAAATGTCTAACCAAGGAATCCTTTCCCACTTTAGAATGACATCGAATGGCAATTTTCACATCTTAATAACTCTCATGCAAGAACACATGTGCTTTTCAGTGACGTATAGCTAAGGATTCCCCATCTCTCTGTGCTTAAGCCATGGAGTCAATAACACTGTGTTAGAATAAGGCAATATGGAAGCGACCAGGGAGTGAAGGGAAGCTCCACGGGTCAATTTCAATCCTTGGTTAACCAAGTCCACCCAGAGCAGATCCAATTTTGGCCAACATGGAGAAGGGATTAAAAAAGAATGTTTGTCAAAAATCTTTATAGGGATTAGATAAAAGGAGAACCACTGGCTACGTTTTTTAAAGTCTTTATTTAAATTTATTTTTATAAAGGGAGAAGGAAAAGAAGAACCGGGAGAGGTAGGATTTAAAAATGTCCAAAAGTGAAGATGATTTAAAGATGAAAAGGTAAATTTCTAAATCTGAGTTTTATTCAAATTCTGAAGCTATGAGGTAACAGCCGATTGTGAATGTTAAAATGCATTTACATAGGGGCTCCATGTTGCCAAAGGTAACCAGTGAATTGAAGGTTTTAGTTCTTTCAGCAAGAGTGAAAAAATTTAACTCTATGGATCTATCCTCTGAATTTGATTCTCAGTTGCATAAGGATTGGACTTCTGAGCATTTAAGACAAAAATGATCATCTTGTCACTTAAACTATTGCAAGTTTTGTAAGTTTTCTATATACAAAAGGGAAAACATAATTACATTATTTACATGATTCCAATTATTTGTCTCAGCTCCTCTCCCAATAGTTCTCTTGTCATTTTTTTTTTTGTAATATGAAATTTTTCAGTTTATATGGGCATCTCGAAATACTCACCTATCGGCCACTTTTGACATTTTTAACCGATGTCTATCTAACTGTATTTGCCAATATTTTATCTGAAAAGAGGGTTAGAGAAGTAGGTACATAAGTAATTATATTTTCACAATTTTTATGTTTAAATTCTGCTAAGACTAGGCAATTCTGAATAAGAGTGTATTCTAAGTTAGTGAAATTTTAAAGTTGGTTAAAGAAAAATCAAGGCAAGTGGCTCTTAAAGAGTTAACCAAAAAATGCATGAAGGTAAAGTAACTGATATTGCTTTGGAACAGGAATGAGTTTGAACATTCTGCCTAGTTTAGCAAAATTTAACTTTATTTTAAAAGTGTTACAAAGATTATAAACATTTACTCACAGTGAAAACCTAAATCCAGAATCAAATGTACTTATTATTTGTTACTATAATTTCAAAATAAATCCTGCCTTCTGATACAAAGAAAATATCAATGATATCTGTTTTGGGAATAATTTTACTGGTAATTCCTGAAAAAATGATGGCGTAAAAAATGATAATCACACAGAAAAATTTTAAAACTATCTGAATTAGTTCACCTGCATGGTAATTACAAATATACTAGAAAATTATACATTTCATTCTTGATAAATCATATTATAATAAAATGTTAGCAGGAAAGAGCCAAAAGGGAGAAAAAATTACTAAATCCATCAAGGGATTTAACTATTATTTGATATAAGAGAAACTGGAGTTTGCTTTGAAATATTACTTGGAAGCAAAAGTATTGATCAATTGCTGAAAAAAGGAATTATACATCATGGCTGTAACACCAGTGTTGATAAGGAAAAAATTCAAGAGATGTAAAGAAATCAGTACTATAAAAAAAAAAAAAAAAGAACAGGTAATGTCACACGATTGCAGAGGGGAAATGCGTGATTCAATGCTTCTAATCTTTTTTCCTCTCAGACTTTAAGACAGAATTCTGGAGTAAAAAAAAATAACTACTGATGATGGAGTCACATATAAATCAGGGCATGTGATTTTTAAGAACTGCTTAGAGGAAAAGGGATTTGGGTAAATAAAGAGTGAAGTGTCTTGAAAACCACTGCCATATTTTGATACATTTTCCAGTAACCACATGTGTTAAAATTAGACAGTTTCATTGTTTTTAACATCAGATCCTCTAGAGGAAATAGCTGACCATAAAACCTTTTAAAATATCCACCACCACCATTCCCCATCTGTGTCTCCGTAACTGCTGCTCCCTAAACCTGCCACAGCTCCCCCTACTGGTCGACTCACCTGTTGGTGTAGCTCATCTTCTGTTGGAGGTTTAGTTTCTGGTGTGGGTGTGTGGGTAGGACTGTGACTCCTAATATCATTTTGTAAACCATAGACAGACTATATTAAAATAAAAAAATAAACACTTTTAGGACAAAATACCATTTATAAGCATAACAATGTTAAGAGCTTATTTGATTAATCTTCTTACTAAAATTCAAAGGGCAATGCTATCATAAAATATTATATGCATGTAAAATAGAAGCACAACTCTTTGTAGATTATTAACTTTGACAGAAGAATTTGTTACATGTAGAGAATGTGGTGAGTGTGATAAAATGTGGAAGTAAGCTGAGAACACGAGGTTGGAGAATTTTAGCACTAAATAACATTTAATAAACATTGATTTCAGAAAAAAAAATAGGAGTGGAAATGGAATACAATAGAAATTTAATGATCTAAAAGAAGACTGAAAAAGTAACACAATTTTTACATAGGAGTGAAATGGAATACTGAAGAGATTGACAAGGTTAAGAATTTTAGGGTGGTGCCTGTGGCTCAAAGGAGTAGGGCGCCAGCCCCATATGCTGGAGATGGTGGGTTCAAACCCAGCAGCCAAAAACTGCAACAAAAAAATAAAAAATAAATAAAAATGTTATTACTGATTTTATTCCTGGGGGTATAACCTTCTATGTCAGTAACTGGTTATTTACTTCACAATGGCCTGGACATTGGGTGTCATTTGCAAACTCAGTGACTCCAAAGACTGCAAATATCTTTAGAATCCTTTTCTTGTTTTAAATCTTTGGAATTCATGATGCCCCCAGTACTTCTTTATTCATTTGTCAAAAGGTCAAACCTACTATTTAGGAAGACTCTTTGGAGAAAGACTCTTTTGAGAAATTTTTATTACTTAGTAAGTATAAAGAAAGATCTGGTGACTAAAACTATCAAAAAAAAAAAATTTCACCAGGTGAGAATGTGACATCCCACATGTCAACTGAAGGAAGAAGCCAAATTGTTTCTTCTTTAATATCCAAGTATTATTCCTTTAAAATAAAGAATTTAATGCATGCAATTGAGCACTTTTTCTTTGACATGAGGATGAAGGACGAGAGCATTACAAAACTACACAAGACCTGCAAAATTAAAGCTATCAGGTACAGCTTGCAAAGAAACTATTGATGCTTACCAGAGTCCATTTTCAGGCCTACCACTGCCCTTGTCGGTATTTCTAAATTCAAATGTATTTTGGTCTTGATCTGCTTGTAGTTGGACACTATGTCCACTTACCATTGTCTCTTTACATCTGGATCTTTTAAACTCAGTTTTTTATTTGTGTGTCCCCATTATTTTGCTTCTAACCTTTCTTTAAAGAATTTTGACTTGAGTTTAACCACGGAGATTATCTCATTCTGTACTATCTTGGGTAGGTCCCTGCAATCACCTCCAATTCCCACCATTTCAATACAAGAACTAGCATGTAAATTCACTGTTAACAAGACTAACCTGAATGGCTTGGACTTGCTATTTTCTTTCATTCATTCATTCAAAATTTATTAAAAGCTTACTATATGCTGGATACAGTGTTAAGCCTTATGGAAATAGAAGTAAACAAAATAGATGCACTCCTCTATTGGAACTCACAACTCTGTGGAGGGGTAACAAGCTAATTATAAGATAATCACACAGATGAATATATGATTAAAATTGTGATAAGTCTTATGAAGAAAAAAGAATAACAAGCATATGGACTGGAGTACAAAGAGATTTAATTTACATTAAAGAAACAGAAATGGGGCGGGACCTGTGGCTCAAAGGCGCCAGCCCCATATAACAGAGGTGGCAGGTTCAAAAACTTAGCCCCGGCCAAAAACTGCAAAAAAAAGAAAAAGAAAAAGAAAAAGAAATAGCTTAAATGAACTGATACTTGCTATATTTGGACATAAGTAAACAAAAGAACCTTGTGAACTCTGAAGTAACAATTAAGGTTGATTTATTAAAAATATGTGGTATGTGTACACAATGGAATACTCTTCATCTTTTAAAATACAAGACAATTCTGTCACTTTTGACAACACAGATAAATATCCTATAAGACATTGTGTTAAGTTAAATAAACCAGGCAAAGAAAGACAAATACCATATGCTCTCACTTACAAGTGAAATAGTAAAAAGTCAAAATCATGGGAGTGAAGAGTAGGGTAGTGGTTACTAGAGGCTGAGGAGTGAGTACTGGGGAAAAGAAAAATGTTGGCAAGTGGGTACAAAGTTCCAGTTATACAAGAGGAATAAGCTCTAGTGCTCTACTGCCCAGCAAGGTGAATAATAATAATAATAATAATAATAAACAGTGAATAATAATGTATTGCACATTTCAAAGTAGCTAAACGAGAAGACTTTAAATACTATTGCCACAAAGAAATGATAAATGTTAGAGGTAAGGAATATTATGACGATTCTGATTTGTTCACTCCATGGTGTATATGTGTATTAAATATAAGCCATTATTGTTTGTCAATTAAAAATTAAATAAAACTAAAAACAGTTAGGCATGTGGAAATAGCCTAAATGCCCACCAACCCAGGAATATATTAACAAGCTGTAGTATATGTATACCATGGAATTCTATTCAGCCACTAAAGAAAAAAGGAGACTTTCCATCTTTTGTATTAACCTGGATGGAAGTGGAACACATTAGTCTTAGTAAAGCTTCACAAGATTGGAGAAGCAAGAATCCTATGTTCTCAATTCTGATGTGAGGACAATTAATGACCTAGTACACAGTGTGTGGTGGGGGATGGGGAGAGCTGAGAAAGGGAAGGAGGGCGGGGGGTCACGGGGTGTTGTACACCTTTTGGGGATGGGACACAATTATAAGAGGGTCTTTATCAAATATAATCATTGCAACCTAGTTCCTTGTACCCTCCATGAATCCCAAACAATAAAAAAAATTGGACAAATGAAAGATCACCAATTATATAATAGCTGTACTTTCTAGTGTTTGACTTTTTTTTTCATGTATATCACTTTAATTTTTTAAAAGGAGAATAAAAAGAATATGAAACTTGAGAGTATGAAACCATTCTTTTTAACCTCAGTTTATTTAAATTCACATTTTTAAAGTAATCATCTACAAGTCATGTAAATAGTTCTTATAATAAAAAGCTGACAATTTTAATGGTAAGTTTCTGGGATAATATTAAAAACAATTAAAAAGAAAGGTAGAAAAACACAACTGTTTATGGTATCATAAAAGTTAAATGACCCACAAGTTGTCTACTATCTCTACATTTCTAGAACTATTTCAAGATGAGTGCATTTAATGTGGCTCCAGAAAGATCCTACATGAGACCATAACCTAAGCAACTGGCAGGTGTTGCTTAAAACAGTTTTCTATGAGCCTGGCTACTGGCTCTGAGGTTACTGTAGAGTTTCCATTTTTTTGTCTTACATAAAAGTAACCATTGGGAGCTCTTGCTTTGATCAATCTGAGTCCTACTCACGTCCTGGGAAAATGAGTGATAGCTTTTAACCTTGATTCTAGGGTACAATGAAAACATCCTTAAAATATAATTTCATATATAGGGCTTATTTCATGGACAAAGGAGATAAAGGGATTGATCCTATTTCAGCAGGCAAGTTATGAAGATTATCTGCAATATGAAAGGCTTTGCACATTTCAACACAAAGATATGTACTAGAATGGTGGTGTACACAGTGAAGTGACATACAGCTAACAACAGGGAGGGCTTGAGAGGACGAGAGGTGAAATCTTAATGTCGTGATATTTGCAACTGGGGGAAGATCAAATTAATTAAGTGGGATCCATTTACAATTTTAATAGAAAAGTGAATTGCTTAATCTAGATGCTTTGACTTGATTAACATGTCCTCTTATTCCCAATGGTGTCTAGACAAGCATTTTCATATATGGAGGCATTCTAATGAATACTGAGCAGGGTTTTCATTAAATGAAACAGATTTGACTTTCCACATAAATCTGTTCATATGGGATTTGTCTTCACATTTTGTCAGGAAACTAATTCACAAATTTAAAATATAATCCCCTTTGCAATGGTATTAGGAGGTGGGGGCTTTGGGGAAGTGATTAGATCAAGAGGGTGAAGCCCTCTTGAATGAGATTAGTGCCCTTATAAAAGAAGCAAGAGGGAGCTTATTTACCCTTTCCACCATGTGAGAACACATTAAGAAAATCACATCTTTGAGAGGAAAACACAATCAAATTCAAGAAGAGGGTTGAGTTCAGTGAGTCCCCACCTAATAGGGACAATGTAGAGGTATATGGCACACTTCCTGGGTGAAGAACTCCACTACAACTTGGATGTTATGTTACAAATGCAAACAGTACAACCTAATCGTATGTACCCTGATATTAATCTTAACTTTAAAAAATTAAATATACTAATTTAAAAAAAGAAAGAAAATACTGCCTTTGAAGCAGAGCGCAAGCCCTCACCAGATATTAAATCTACTGGCACCTTGTTCTTGAACTTCCCATAATCCACAACTGTTGTTATTTATAAATGACCTCGTCTACGGTATTTTGTTATAGCAAACACATAGACTAAGACCGAGATTTTAAAATAGAAACTATCAAGTCCAAGAAGCTCTTCTGCCTTTCTTTGTGGGATTTTTCTAACGAGGACAGGTGTGGAAATATTTCTCTTTTTTACTGGATTGCTCATTTCAACCAGAGAATAGTCTGGGACTCCCTGTGGAGAGAGTCAGCATAGAGAGATGTCGGGAAGAGACCAGAGAGAGACCTTGATGATCAAGGCCTAGGAATGCCCTTGCCCAGAAATACACCTGTCTGCCTCCAAGGTTTCAGTTTGTGAGTCAAAATACTCCCATCTTTCTTCATTCTAGCTTGAACGGAGTTTCTTCTGGTGCCTGAAACTTTACAGTACCCCCTACTTAAAACTTTTGTGTTGCTCTAAGATCTAAGTAGTTAACTCCATTAAGAAACACATTGAATTTTACATGTACATATGGAAGTGAGGAAATGACCATCTTTTATGTATAAACAACTATAACTACAATGTTATTAATAGCAGAACTGGACATCCAATCATGTGGTTGCAAGTTTTTCTCCCAGGATGCGCACGCACATTTGCTGTTCGTTAAAGCTTTTTGAACTATAAAAGTGCAAATGAAAGTGACAGAAGAAAAAGAGAACAAGACCAGAAACAGCTTACTGCTGTTTTGAAATCTGAGTGCTAAAGTGATGGGAGGCCACCTTAAGTGTGGGTGCAGTCACACGTGTACAGATGTGGTAGTCATTTTCCTCAGGTTTCCTGTTCTAGGACCCCTGGGGCTATTGTGATCCAGCCTATGACAGCAGATTTGTGTCCACTTGGCTGGGCTACAGTGCCCAGATATGTGGATATTTCTGTGAGGGTTTTTATTGGATGAAATTAATATTGAAATCAGTGGACTTTTAGTAAAGCAATTTTCGCTCCATAATGTAGGCCTCGCCCATCTGTTGAAGGCCTGAATAGAACCAAGACTGACCTTCCCTGAGCAAGGGTTTGGCCTCTAGATTGTCTCTGGGCTTCACCTGCAATTCTTCTGGGTCTCCAGCCTCCTGGCCTTCCCAATCAGATTTTTGACTCACCAGGGCTCTACAATCAGGCAAACCAACACCTTAAAATAAGTTTCTCACTCTCTCTCTCTGGTTGTTTCTCTGGAGAACCACAGCTAATACAGTAAAAGTTTAAGGATTGGACTCAAGAACATCAGGCAGACAAGGCCCATTAAAATTTGTCTAGATTAGGCTAATTTCTTTCTGGCTATGCTACATTACCATTCATTCACGGAGACTTGAGGGAACATATTTGTGACTATTTCCTTGATTTCGTCAAGTATATTCAAATTTAAAAAGAGAGATTTGAAAATTGACTAATCCAGCAGGCATAAGGACGCATACCTGTAATCTTAGCACTCTAGGAGGCTGAGGCAGGTGATCACCTGAGCTCAGGAGTTTGACATCGGCCTGAGCAAAAGTGAGACCCCATCTCTACTAAAAATAGAAAAACTAGAGGGGCGTTGTGGCAAGCGCCTGGTGTCCCAGCTACTCAGGAGGCTGAAGTAAGAAGATCACTTGAGTCCAAGAGTTTGAGGTTGCTGTGAGCTATGACACTAAGGCACTGTACCCTGGGTGACAGAGTCTCAAAAAAAAAAAAATCAGCCATACATCTAAACCTTCACTTATCTGATAAATATGTTTGAAATTCAGTAATTAAATACAACAACCGAAAATGAAATGTAAAGTAACCCTGATCTACATAGGGGAGAGTATCACTTTGGGGATTTACAGGGTCCTTTATTCTTGTTATGACTTACAATCACAAGAAATTATTACTGCCGACTCACAAAGAAATGAACAGCAGCTCTCCTTGCTAAGAACAATAACCGCTTTCAAATATTGAACAGAATCCAGGGGTTTTATTCCTGACCAGCAGCAGTGTCAGACCAGTGGGACACCACACAGCTGAAAGAGAGCTAAGGAGATAGCCATGATGGTGGAAGGCCAAGAGGACCTCCGGGGGGCGGTCGGCTGGCTCTGCCCTCCCTGTCTAGGTCTGCAATGCCTTGGAGCCCACCAACGGTGACCAGTTTGCTGCCTGTTGTCAAGTTATTTGCTATGAAAATGTTATGGCAATTTAGAATCACTTTTGAAGTTCTATTTAATTTCCCTTTTTAACATGTTGTGCCCTCTCTCATGTTCATAGGTTAAAGCTCTAACCTTCACTCTGGTGTAACTGTATTTGGAGATGGAGGAGGAGATAAAAAAAGGTCACGTGAGGTGTCAGATTGGAACCCTCATATGACAGACATGGTGTCCTGATAAGAAGTCACCAGAGTGCTCTTTCTTTCTCTCTCTCTCCCTCTGTCTTTACTCACTCATCCAGGAGAGACCTTGAAAACACAGCAAGAAGGTCACCATCTGCCAGGTAGGAAGAGGCCCCTCCCAGGATCTGAACTTGCCAGCATCCTGATCTTGGCCTCCTAGTCTCCAGCACTGTGAGATGATAAATGCTTATTGTTTTAAGCCGCCCAATCTGTAGTCTTTCGTTAAGGCAACTCAAGCAGACTCCATAAAGCTTAACACAATCATATAATTATCCATATGTGCAGACGTTCATTCGTCTCCTTGTTCAATATCTACACCCTTATTAGACCATGAGTTGGAGAGCAGGCCCTGCCTGTCTCATCTAACATGGAAACATCTAAAGACCAGAACGCGTCTGGCATACAGTAGAGACTTGCTTATTTTGCTGATTGAATGGAACATTCCAATTCCTGACGATAATTAGAGCCAAAGTATCAGTGGTGATAATTTTAAAAAACAAATCAGTAGGCGGCTTAGAGTCCAATAACCTTCTATGTAAAATAACATTGTCATCTTTGGAGGTTCTAGCAAATTCAACACTTTTCATGACAAGAAGCAGTGTTTATTAAAAGGTGAGCAAAACAGTTTAACTATGGAAACCCAGGGAATACCTGTGATGTGCTGGGGGGGTTTGCAGAACTTCTGTTCTTCTCTGGTAAATGTTAGTGCTACACAGCTCTGCGGGGAGGCCTTGCTGTTTGACTGTTACTGATTAGCAGGAAATTAGACCTTTGCACTTGCTCTAGAGGCCTCCGTTTCTTTACAGTGTTTCACCTTCTGAGGCCTTAAGGGTTTCTCATCATTAAACAAAGACTGATGGTATGTGAAGGGCAAGACTGTCAACTACTGCTTTGCACATTTTTGAAAAGAAGGCAGCCATGTGAGTCATGGACAAGATTATCTGGGTATTGATGGTGGCAAAAAGAGCCTGAAAATGATCCCTTTATTACGTTTAAGCGCTATCTTGTCAAACAATATGCTTTCTCTTCTGCATCAGAGCACGTCTGAGCTGGTGTCTGTTGGGGGAAATATGACACCCAGGAAAGTATTTTGAAGAGTGACTCTTCACTATTCAGAGAGTGAGAAGAGGCGGCTTAATGCACTTTCTGGATTGCTGATCGCACGTTTGCTTCTTGCGTTATGGCCTGAGTGGCCAGTGTGCTCCGGACGTGCTGTGAGCAGAGGATGAAAGTGACTGTGAAGGGCCAGCCACAAGGGAGACACAGCCACGGGCTTGCTTTGGTCTGGCTTTGCCTCTGCCCCTCTGAGAGTTCTCAGGGGCCAGAGCGTTTGAGCATCACGTGTGAATTGGTTTCATGGTGCTTTGCGGGTGATTTCTTTACCCTAACATCAAGGTCAACTGACTTAAAAGAAGCAAAAGGTACTCAGACCACACTGAGGCCTTTGAACATGAAGCTATCATTTCTAGGGATGGAGGAAAAAGACAACACAAAATAGGACTAGCAGAAAGCTAGTGTCTACTGAAGGGACAGAAAACTCTGGAAAATACTATGGCTGTACAAGGAGAAAGAAGACGTGGGCCTCTGTGGGCTGTGTTCTCAGAGAGACCGCTACAGGCCAAGGGCATCAAGAATTTTTCTTATGGAATGAAAAACATCATCTACATATTACTTAAAAAAAAATGTAGCTGTTATTGCTGTGCGTTTTCAAAGGGCTGTTTAAAATGTCACTGAGTTCAGAATAGCTTTTCCCCCCTTAGAGACATAACAGACACGGAACACACAACTGTTCTCTTAATGGTTGTGCCCCAAAATCCTGCCATGGAAATGGGGACTTTGTACTCTTTCTGTAATTAGCCTTCTTTTAGATGTCCTCCTGTCCTCATACTTTTCTCTCACAATGCCCCTTCCTCCTCAGTAACTCTTCCTCTCAGGTAATCTCCATCTTTTTCCCCTCATCTTCTGGGCTCTGATGGCGATGTCCTTTCCCCGTGAGGCATCCTCAGTTTCCCTATTCCTCTCCTGTAAGACATGGTGAGTAAGACCCTCTCCCTTGGGGCCCTGTATGTTCAAGAGTCGGGATGAGACTATTTCCTGAGGAGAGAAGGATGGCAGAAGACAAGGAGGGGCAGGGAGGATTCTCCACGCAATGGGAGGAAAGTGTTTCTATGGCTGACATCGGTAAACAGCGCAACCCATCGCCAAGATGAGCACAGCTCGTGGTTTTACCTTCCGCGTTTTGTGTGGATTCCTCATTCTGGATGACTTCTTAATGTCCACTTCGGTGGTATTTACACATCCAGGCTGGAAATGGAAAAACAGGGAGAAAAAGGAATTTTTGAGAGTAAAGTTCCTGACCAGGGCATCCATTAATGACCCGCTCTCCAGAGCCTGAGAAAGTGTCATAGTGACACAAGTCACTGGCGGTGCTTGCTAGGTGGCCACAGCAGTCACCAGTCATGCAACACATCACGCCCTTTAACGCCTCACATTTAAAGTCTTCCGGTGCTGTTCTCAAATAACTCCCAGAGAAACAGGACAAAGAAAGAGTTGGGCTTTGCAAGTGCAAATGGGTGTTGGTATTTATAACTGCTATCTCAACACGCAGAGCAAGGGCGTCCACAGCACATGGGCCAATGCCCCCTGCTGATACCTGCACACAGCCTCCCACGCAGGGGGCCCTCTGTGTAAAATGTGGCACAGTTATTACATGCCTGCTATCTTTTCCCAAGCTAGAAAACTAAAATGGCATTTAGTTGAGCCAGCTCAATTCCCAGAGAGAATTTTCTTGCAGTGGTTGTGAAGTCCAGCACCTGAGAATATTTGTTTTCCTCAGACAGAATGTGCAATGGCATTCTCGGCTACAATGAGGGACACGAACAAAGAAAATGGCGATCAATAGACCGAGCTTCTCTCCTTAAGTTTCTGACTGCCCTTTTTACTTCCCTCAGGTAGGTGAAGCCCTTTAAAACAGGAGTTGGAGGGAATGCATGAGTTTTCTGATAACCTCAGGAATCTCAGCTTGCCACAATTATTTTGCATTGTACAGAAACAGATAGCGCTAAGCTTCTTTTGTATTTGTAGTATAAGAGGAGAGAGAGGAAAGAGGAAGAGGAAGAGGAAGGGGAAAGGAGCAGGGGGGAGGGGCAATATGAATCAGGAAACAAGAGAAGACAGGATTCAAAGATACACGTTTTTCTTAAATCGAGAAAAGGGCCTTGGATATCACTCGTCTGTTACAAATGATTAATGTTAATGATTACAAAAGTTAATGAGTACATGCATTGTGTTTCCTTTACTTTCAAGCTTTTGGTACAGGATTTAGGGATCTCTGGCCCTAGTAAAAAACAGTGGGTTGTACATCTCTGCCCAATTTCTCTATTTCTTACCACAGACTGCCAGAAAATTAAAGCATGAGAAACTAGGAATGTGGAAAAGTCTTTTGTGGAGCTGGGATGGGGGTGGGGAAGCAAAAGGCAATGCTGGTGTGAGTAGAAGACTAAGCTGCTCTCCACAACCCTGGCAAGGCCATTTTCCTTAAAGAACCTTGTCCTGATAGCACAAGGATTGGGGCCAAGTGCCACTCTCATATTGTAATAAGTAGGGAAGTCAATGAGGAAATCAGTTCTTTATTTTTTCCACAAAGATTACAAGCAGAATCTATTCAGTACACACACACACACACATGGCATTATAAACATTAAATAATAAGTTTGGTTTGTATATCTATTCAGGAGTAAAAATAGCTTCTTTGGCACAATGGTCAGCCTAGCAGTGTTGAAGGAAGGAGGAGCACCCAGCTGAGTGGAGTTAATTGATGGGGTGACGCTGAGCAGTGCACTTAAAGTCTCCCAGCTTCTGGCTGCTCAATATCTGATATTCTGATTTAATTTTTCTCTGATCGATCTAGGCATTCTGTTTTTCTAAAGATTCCCCGTGAGTTGAATATGCAGCCAGAGTTCATTGCTACAAGGATAAGGCTTTGAAAATATGAAAGCATCCTATTTTTATTTATTTAATCTCTTGTTCTTTGCAGCCTTCCCTCCCTAAGCCTGAGCCATTAGGGGAGGGAAGGCATGAAAATTATTTAACCACCTTATCAATATATCAAAAGCTAAGCATGGCAAGATAGGTCGTGGTGATTTTCTTTGAAATGGTAGGGGGTGGGAATAATTAGGATGTGATGGCCAGGAAAGGGAAGGCATGTTTCTTCATGACATGGAAGAAGACAGAGATAAAGGTAAAATCCAGAGCTCAGCAGGTGCCTCATTTTTCTCTGCAGGGAGAAGTCTTAAGAAGGAGGAGTGATAGGGAGTGATAGAAACTCCAAGACAAATGTGAGAGAGCCTTTGGGTAGCGAGTCCCAGGCTCCTACCAGAAGCCCCATGTGATCATATCTAACATGATTCTTTAATATCAGATGGGCATTAGCAAGAAAGATGTGCTGAAGACAATGCTTGTCAAGCTAACACACAGCAGGGGAGAATGTCTTGCATGCCCCAGTCATTCAGGGCACAGTGGTTCTGAGAACAGTAGGTGGATGGGTGCTTGAGGTTGGGAAAAAAGCCTCTGTGTGCAGGAATTTCATGCTGGGAGCAGCTATCTGGGATGTGAACTCCAGCAGTGAGAGCCAGGTGAAAAGATGGTACCTGTCGTCGTGGTCCTGGGGGCAGCCCACATGTGCCAGACTCTCCAAAGCAGATATTAACAAAGATCTAGACAGGTCCTCAGCATGTCTGGCCATCATCTCTCCCTGTACAAGATCATACAGACAAAACCTCTGATTTCGAACATTCTTTCATATGTTTGTTGGCTGGGAGCAAAACCCATATGCCACGTGTTCTAACTTACAAGTGAGAGTGACACTGTGGATGAGCATGTGTGGTCGCACAGAGTGACCTGATGCACACTGGAGAATCGAGGCTTGGGGGCGAGTGATGAAAAATACCTATGGGGTACCATAACACTATACAGGTGATGGGAACACCTAAAGCCCAGACTTTGCCACTGTACAACACACCCATGTGATGAAACTCCACTTGGATCCCCTAAACCAGTGAAATGAAAAAAAAAATCTATATCCCAAACTCCTATCCAGAACCAATCTTGTACAGTAGCAGAAAAAGGCCCAGGGGAACTGGAAGGATAATCACTTATCCATGAGTGGCTAAGTTATCTAAACTGACTTTACATTCTAGCAGGACACGGAGCACGCACATTGAAATCCATCCTTCAAATAGACTTCTGAGGAAAAGAGACCAATTATAGAAAATACAAAAATGTATTTTCTTTCCATGTCTGAAGATTCTGAACTAATTTAAACTCTAAAACCCCTTCTATATTCAGCTTTGTTCCCAATCAATTTTATTTCATACCAGGTGAGATAATTGATAGTTGGCCCCTTGGTTAATTGTGTCAACCATCGAGGGAATGAAGTGGAAAGAGCTTTCTCCCCATAGGAATGTTTCTGACTGGCAGTCCCAAAGAGTATTAAAATGTTCATCCTCAAATTTCAAAGATGGTGGCTGTTTAAATTTGATTAATGAACCATTAGCAGACATCTCAAATTCCCACTTGAGTCAATTATTAACACCACTATTCAGCAAATTAATAAGAAAGCATTGAGTTTAAAAGCCAAGGTTATTAGAGACTGAACCATAAGTTGTGTTTTAGAACCCGGCTCCCATTCCAGGAAAATAAAATCTGCTAATGGTTAAAATAATAAGCTGCATCTGCGGTGCTTGTCTCTGTGGCCCTCCATCTTCCTGTCATTTCTAAAGATAATGGTTAACCAGATCTATGATATCTATGTTAACTAGAGAATTCTTGACCATTAAAACAGCTCAGAAGCCCCAAGTTGTCTGGTATGCTTCTGGATAATGAAGGTCATGGTCTAGGACTGATAACCCCCAAATAACTGCTTTCAGAAGCCATGCACTGCAGTCAATGTAATAGGGCAATCATTTTTGAACATTCTTTTATTTATTCAAGAAATACTCCTATCTGCATCCAGTGTTAGATCTTCTGATAAATATTGAGATTCAGAAATGAAGGCATACTCCATACCTTAATAACCTCTTAATTCAATAAGGGCAAAAGACAAAATAAGAGTCAGAATCCAGGAGGGTAATGACTAGGTAGAAGTTGGCTCAGAGCACGACACAACAGAACATTTAAGGCATCCACTCTGGTTTTTTTGTTTTTGTTTTGCTTTTTATCTTTTGAGACAGAACCTCGTCTGTCACCCTGGGTAGAGTGCCGTGGTGTCATGGCTCACAGCAACCTCAAACTTGTGGGTTCAAGTGATCTTCTTGCCTCAGCTTCCCAAGTAGCTATGACGACAGGTGCCCACACAACACCTGGCTAATTGTTTTTACTTTTAGTCGAGATGACGTCTCAATCTAGTTCAGGCTGGTCTCCAGCTCCTAAGCTCAAGAAATCCACCCACCTCAGCCTCCCAAAGCACTAGGATTACAGGCATGAGCCACTGCAACTGGCTCAGACATCCACGGTCTGTTGGTTCTCCCCAACATGGCCAAGAAATAATGTTTTTAATGTTGCTTTTAAGCAACTTTTTTGTCTTGGTTATTTTTTTAAAAAGCACTTATCTTTTGAAGCATATATGATATATACCACTAGCTGGCATCAGATTCATATAAAATGTTATGCATACATTTATTTTCTACAGAACTGAACATATCTTCCCAGTAAGATATAAATAACATTACCATTACCAAGTGGGCACTTCATAAAAAGTGTTGAAATGTGTATTATTTGATGGATGCAGTATCAAGTGCATAGTGTTGTTGGATTTAAGGGATAATAAAGTGCTATCTACATTGGCCTCGAAGAGAAACATGTTATTTCTACTGACTCAGAGGTGAATTTATTTTCAGCAGAACTAAGTTGGGTTGTAACATTATTATAAAATTATTTATTAGGAAGTAGAATTTAATATTGTGCCACCAATTCCTGAAGGAGTGAGAGGAACAAATACATCACTGAAAAATATTACTGGCACAGTGTTCACGTGAGTATTGCTTTCAACAGATGCAAAAGAGAAGCTGGAATTCTTGATTTAATCGCTGATATTTTATTTAAAGAGCATCTAAATACCATTTAGTTCATTTTGAGGCATCATACATTTTTGCTAGCTGCAGCAGAAGGCACACTTGTGTTCACGACACCTCAAAAACATGGCAAAGAGCAACAGGAGAGGTCAGAATAGAGAACAGCTCTCAGTGCGTTCAGTCACTGTAGCTAGTGTGTCACTGGGCAAGTGATGTCCTCAGTGACATGTGATTGGAGGCTTAAGAATTAATTGGAAAATAAAGTTGACAGCAAGAGATATGCATATTTGGAAACTCTTTAAACATCATGATTCGGAGAAGAGTAGGGTTTCCAGGGGATATGTTCCAAAACCTCAGTGGATGCCTAAAACCTCCCATAGTACCAAACCTGTGTTTTATCTTTTACATGGAGGACTATGGTAAAGCTTAGCTTATAAATCAGGCACAGTAAGAGATTGCCAACAAAAACTATTAACAGAACAGAACAATTATAACAATTTGCCACCATTACCATACTGTTTCTTGGGACCATTATGAAGTAAATGAGGGTTACTTGAAGAAACACAAGCATTGCACTCTCACAACCCAGGGGCTACTAAACAACAATTTCTCAACTTCACTATGGATTTGTCCGAGTATTAAATGCATTTTCAACATATGATATTTTTGGCTTTGTGGTGGTTTTACTGGGAAGTAGCCCCATTGTAATTTGAAATCTGTGTCTATAACCATTCTTTCAAATAGAAGTAAATCAATGAAAGAAAGTCACATCTTTTGCAACACAGCACAAGTTTTAAAATTCAATGTGCCATGCGTGCATGGAAGCACAATTAAAATGATCCCTTATCATTATGTAAAGTGATTATGGATTTTTACAGTGTTCAGCCTCGGGATTTTTATTTTCAAGATCTAGTTGAAACTTTTTTTGATGTTCTTAGTCAGCTGTCAACTGATTCAGACTCTAATCCTTTTGTACCTCCTGATTCATCCATTTACTAAGCTCTCCATACAAACCGAGGAAGTTGTTTGAGGAAATTACCCTAAAGTTCCTTCAGTCCCCTGCCTCTATAGTATTTACTCATTTGATTCCTACTCTGTCTACTTTTGTGACTACAGATTCTAGATTATGTAATCCCGCTTCGATGTGTGCTAAGAACAAATGCTGTGAGCTCAAGGGGCAAAAGGAGGAGGAAGACTGCTCTAGGCTCGGAGCTGTGGGGAGTGGTTAGGTTAGGTAGAAATCAGAGGCCCGGTAAGAACTTTGGTTTATTTCTAAACATAATGGAAGCCATTGTAGGGTTTTAAACAGGAGAGTGGTTTTGTATCATTTATTTAAAGAAATTCACTCAGACCTAGACCTGTCACAAAACTTAACTCAAGGCTCGGCACCTGTGGTTCAACAGGCTAAGGCGCCAGCCACGTACACCTGAGCTGGCGGGTTCGAATCCAGCCCGGGCCCAACAAACAACAATGACGGCTGCAACCAAAAAATGGCCGGGCATTGTGGCAGGTGCCTGTTGTTCCAGCTACTTGGGAGGCAGAGGCAGGAGACTCGCTTGAGCCCAGGAACTAGAGGCTGCTGTGAGCTGTGATGCCACGCACTCTATCCCGGGTGACAGCTTGAGGCTGCATCTCAAAAAAAAAAAAAAAACAAAACTTAACTCAAAATGAGTCATAGACCTAACTATAAAAAAGCTAACCTATAGGGCAGTGCCTGTGTCTCAGTGAATAGGGTGCCAGCCCTATATACTGAGGGTGATGGGTTCAAACCTGGCCCCTGAAAAACTGCAACAAAGAAAACAGCTGGGCATTGTGGCGGGCACCTGTAGTCCCAGCTACTGAGGAGGCTGAGGCAAGAGAACTGCCAAAGCCCAAGAGCTGAATTTGCTGTGAGCTATGATGCCATGGCACTCTACTAAGGGTGATAAAGTGGGACTCTGTCTCTAAAAAAAAAGCTAACCTATAGAACTTTTACAAGATAACAGAGAAGAAAATACAGGGTTATCTTGAATTTGGTGATAACTTTTTAGAGAACACCAAAAATGCAATCCTTGAAAGAAATAATTGATAAGTAGGATTTTATTAAAATTTAAAACATCTAAAAAATGCTAAAGACAATGAGAAGATAAGCAACAGAAAACTTTTAAAACTCAATAATAAGAAAATTCACAACCCAATTAAAATATAGACAAACATAGCTGGGTATTGTACCAGGTGCCTGTTGTCCCAGCTACCTGGACTGAGGCAACAGAATAGTTTAAGCCCACGAGTTTGAGGTAGCTGTGAGCTATGATGCCACAGCACTCTACTGAGGGTGACATGGACTCTGTCTCAATAAATAAATAAATAAATAAATAAAATATGGACAAACGATCTAAACAGACACCTTACTGAAGAATATGTTAAGATGGTAAACACATTCCACATCAAAAATAATTATTAGTTTTTGTATGAAACCTGAAAAAAACCTGTATAGCCAAGGCAAGTCTTACTAAAACAAACAAACAAACAAACAAAAAAGCCAGAGGCATCACCCTGTCAGACTTTAGGCTATTTTCCAAGTTCAGAGTGAATAAAAGAACATGGTCTTGGCACAAAAATAGAGACATAGACATATGGAAATGAATAGAAAACTAAGAGATGAAACTAGTCTCTTATTGTGGTCTGATCTTTAATAAACCAAACAAAAGCATACACTGGGGAAAAGAAACCCTATTCAATAAATGGTGCTGGGAGAACTGGTTAACCACATGTAAAAAACTGAAACTGGACCTATGTGTTTCACCATTAACAAAAATTGATTCAAGATGGATAAAAGCTTTAAATCTAAGACATGAAATAATAAAAATCCTAGAAAAAAGTATGGGGAAAAACATTTGATGATGTTAGCGTAGGGAAAGATTTTATGAAGAAGACATCAGTGGCAATCACAAGAACAAAAATAAACAAATGGAACTTAAATAAACTGAAAAGCTTCTGCACAGTTAAGGACACAACAATCATAGCAAATAGATAATCTTAGAATAGGAAAGGATATTTGCTTTGAGTCTTTCGTTTGAAAGGTTGATAGCTAGTATCTACAGAGAACTCAAATTAACCACCAAAAAAAAGAGCAAACAATCCCATTTATCACTGGGCAAGAGACATGAACAGAACCTTCTCTGAGGAATACAGATGAATGGCTAACAAACGTGAAGAAATATTCCCAGTCCCTGATTATCAGAGAAATACAAATCAAAACCACTCTGAGACATCCCTTAACCCCAGGAAGATTAACCCACATCACAAAGTTCCAAAGTAGTAGATGCTGGTGTGGATGTGGAGAGAGGGGAACACTTTTACACTGTTGGTGGGACTGCAAACTAGTACACAGCCTCTTTTGGAAGAAGTATGGACATTCCTCAAGTAACTCAAATTAGACCTCCCATTTGATCCCACAATCCTATTACTAGGGATCTATGCAGAAGAAAAAATCATTTTATCAAAAGGACATTTGTAATAGATTGTTTATCACAACTCAATTTACAATCACCAAGATGTGGCAACAACCTAACTGCCATCAACTCAGGAATGGATTAACAAGCTGTGGTATATGTATACCATGGAATACTATGCAGCCATAAAAAGATGGAGACTTTACATCTTCTGTATTGATCTAGATGGAGTTGAAACATATTCTTCTTAATAAAGTATCATAAGAATGGAAAAACAAGTATCCAATGTACTCAATACTAATATGAAACCTGTAGCTGATCTAATGCATGCCCACATAAGAGAACAATTCAAGTTACGTCAAGTGGGGAGAGGGGGGAATGATGGAGGGGGCAGAGGGGAAGAGGATGGGAGATTGGTAAGCTCCCACTTATTAGGCATAATGGAAGCATATAGGGCACACTTCTTGGGTGTGGGACACAACTACCAGAGGAACTCTACCTAAAAAAATGCAAACATCATAACCTAGTTGTCTATACCCTACATTAATCTGAAATTAAAAAAAAAAGATGTTCCACATCATATGTCATTTGGAAAATGCTAACTAAACCAATGAGATACTGCTACACACCTATTAGATGGGCCAAAATCCAGAAAGCTGACAACACCAAATGCTGGTGGTGATGTGGAGCAATGGGAACTCTCATTCCTTGCTGGTGGGAATGCAAAATGGTACAGCCACTCTGGAAGACAGCTTGACAGTTTCTTATAAAACTATGATCCAGCAGTCATTCACATTGATAGTTACCCAAATGAGTTGAAAAACTTATGTTCACACAAAAACCTATACATGGGTGTTTATAAAAGCTTTATTCATAATTGCCAAAATTTTAAAGCAACCAAAAAGTCCTTCAGTAGGTGAATGTGTAACCTGTGTTACATAAGAGCAATGGAATATCATTCAGCATTAAAAATAAATGAGCTCTTAAGCCACAAAAAGACATGGAGGAAATTTAAGTGCATGTTACTAAGTGACAGAAGCCATTCTGAAAAAGCTACATATTGCATGATTCCAACCATATGACAGTCTGGAAAAGGCAAAACTCCAGACAGTTAAAAAAATTCATGGTTTCCAGGGCTTAGGGGAAACAGAGGGATAGATAGGACCAGCACAGAGGATTTTCAGGGGAGTAAAACTGTTCTGTATGAGACTACACTAGTGGATACATGTCACTATCAGTTTGTCCAGACACAGAATATACAGCACCATGCGGGAACTCTGAGCTTCGGGTAGTGCTGAGATGTCAAAGTATCTTCATCAATTGTTAACAAATGTACCACGCTGGTGGGGGATGTTGACAATAGGGGAGGCTGTGCCTGTGGGGTGGAGGGCAGGAGAACTCTTTAAACTTTCTGCTTAGTTCTGCCATGAACCTAAAAGGGCTCTAAAAAAATAAAGTTGATTAAAAAGAAAAAAACAACTCATTCAGGAGTGCTTAGTCCTTTGGAAGTGGACTATCAGGGAGTGATCAGGGCAAAGCAGAATCAAGGGCACCAGTTGAGAGGTTCCTGCGTCCCCATTAGGGTGATGTGGATATGTGCGTCAGCACTGCAGGTGACGTGTCATAACTGCAGCTGGGATATGTTTGAAATTATAATCAACAAAACTATGTGATAGGCTGTTTCAGTGAGCATGATGAGAGAAAGAGAATTGTTAAGGATGACTGCTGGATTTTCACTGCTGGGTGATGCCATCTATGGGGGTGAGGAAGCCTGTGAGATAAACAAATGTAAAAGAAGAAAGAAATCCACAATGGCTCCTGGGTTGTATTTACATGCAACACTTATATTTATTAGATTCTCCAAATGGCACGCAGCTCTTTCTGGAGTCACTATTAAAGTTCAGGACTCGGAACATTTCCAACACAAATACCGGTGTAATCATCCCCCCTCGGCTCATCATCTGGTTCTGTTGCTTGCACGCATCATGGTGAGTGACAGGAATGCACCAGGGTTCATGCAACATTGACCCACTGAGTCTGGCGGAGTGGCCTCCCATTACTCAGGGCCTCTGCTCCATTTCCCTAAATTCTTATTTAGCAGGCTATCCCTTTCTCTTAGTCTGCTCTAGTTGAAATGAGAACACCCAGCCCAACATTTTTTTGTGCATCCTTCAGTGATATTCTCTTTAAATAGACTAGGAATGGCCATTCAGGCTCACCTGCAGACTGTCACCATTCTCAGGGAGCTACCAAGAGGACTCTAACCAGAACGTTTGCCTGAAGCTTCTTTGCCATCACGGAGATTACCCACATTCAATACTTAGCTTAAAATGCTACCAGCTGGGGGGGAGGAGCCAAGATGGTGGCCGAGTAACAGCTTCTTTGCAACTGGGCTCGGTGAGACTGGGGAGTGAAGACTTCAGGCATCTCTGGCTGGTCAGATCTGCCCAGAAACATCCCTTTGGGGACACAGGGAGACAGCGTGAGACTTCTGGACCCCCTGAGGAAGGCAAAAGCAGTGGAGATCTGGCAAGTGGTTGCGTGTGTTCCTTCAGTCTAATCCTGCCGGCAGCTGTGACTACAGCTCCAGTGAGATTGCAAACTGGAAAGGCCTTACCTGTGAGCTGTTTGAGTTTCTTTTGGACTTGGCACTTGGTTGAACTGCCTTGAGAGAACTGGGGCAAGAGTGTGGAGGTATTTGAGTGTTGTCTGGGGCTCCAGACTGAGCCACGGAGCCAGAAAGAGCTACCAGTGTTTGGTTGTGGGCTGTGTGGAGCCATCATAGGAGAACTGCCCCAGCAGGAAAGCTCCACCCTCAGGGTCGCAGAACAACCATCAGACGGGAGCAAGTAATCTAGTGACTGAGCAGCCTAAAGGCGGGGAATGAGACGCCTTGCAGCGTTAGCCCTCGGGGCATTGGGTGAGCCCAGTTTCGGCACACTGGGCAAGTGAATAGCCACTTAAGGAGTGATCCCAGCCACAAGCACTTTCCTGGGAAAGCTTCTGCTTAGCCCAAGTTTGCAATTTAAAGTGCCTTCTAAACAGACTGAGGAGGATTTAAGCTCTCCACCCTGCAGGGTTTGAGAAATCATTACAGGCCTCCAGTCTCCATTTTGTTCAGCTGTATCAACACTGCGATTAACATATCATACCCCTGAAGATCACCTTTTGCCCAGACAATATCTGCAAGATATATATACTGCTTTGTTTCTTGGTTTTGTTTTGTTTTGTGGGCTTTTTGTTGTTGCTGTTTGTTTTCATTATTGTTGTTTTATTTTTAATTTCAACATTTTCCTTAAAGATTTTACTTTTCTATTTTTTATGGCTTCATTTTTCTAGTTTAAATATAATTTTTCATTGTTTCCTTTTTCAACAATAAGACTTCAATTTTGCTAGTGTTTCTACACATAGTGATTGTTTTTTTCCCCAATCTTATCCTGTAAAGTTTTTGGTTTGGTTGTTTTGATTTGATTTATTGCATTTTTGTCTTCCATCTCTACTTGGTGGAGGTGGGGTACTGTGTCCAAACAGGCTGGCAAAGAGCTGCTGACCTAATCACCCAACCAGGCACCCCCAGAGGTTGGGGGCTCTTAAGGTT
>CAUYON010106552.1:0-11888 GCA_963573935.1 Arctocebus calabarensis | reverse complement strand
AGCTGGAAGAAATCAAGTTACTCATGTCTATTAGAGTTTTTCTTATAAATTGAGGTGCATTCTGGTTGGGTGCATAAATATTAATAATTGAAATCTCATCATATTGAGTATTACCTTTAACAAATAAGAAATGTCCATCTTTTCTTCATTTTTTTTTAACAAGGTGTTTGGAGTGTCAGTTTTCTCTGGGTGCCACAAATTATGTAGGTGATCTTGATTTTTGTTACAAGTAGAGTTTTCCAGAAAGCAGATTTTGAAATGCAGATTAGCCTAGAGCAGGTTTACTGGGGATTACTTCTGGTATCATCACTTGTGGAAGCAAAAGGAAGACAAGAGAATTAAACAGGAGGAGAAGCGATTTCTCATTGGAGACCCCAAAAGGATCTGTGATGGGAGGATGGCCTTTCAGAGTGGGTCTGAGTTGAGGCAAAGGAGCCAGACATTTATCAAGTTATGTCAATAAGTCACTGGATGTGGGATTTCCCAAGAAGGGATCTTGGTTTTGGGAAAGGTGAATCTCTTTTCAGCCAAGGAAATTCCAAAGACAGCTTGCAGCCAAGGGGACAGGCCAGCACACCGCAACATCCCCTGCAGCCAGCCATCTGACTGTTTAGCCCTTAGGTTTTCAAACGTCTTCCTTCCAACAACTTTGAAACTTTCCTGGGCACTTTGTCCTTGCATGAACTTGCTTTATGTTAGAAATCTCATGTCCTCTCTCCCACTGCTGTGGCTTAGTCAATATTTATCTTTACCATATAACTTCTTCTTTCTGGGGACAAAGGAAGTCTACGTTTGCTTTGTATTTAGGTTGAAACTGAGTCCTTGTCAATAGAATTGTAAGTGGACATAATGTGTTCCTTCCCATCTGAGATGGTTAAGGGTGAATAGGGGTACTGCACACCCTTTCTTTCCTTTCTCTTGGTCGGATGGGAAGCTCTCCAAGGGTGGGCAGAGTTATATGACAGAGCCGGTCCAGGTCTGTGAGTCACTTTTAGAGGACAGCCTTGGAGAGCTGCCGTGAGCATATTGGGCTGGGCCGTAAGTGAATGATGCACAGCTTTTCCACTGCAAACCAAATCCAACCCAAATAGCCCTAAAACCCATTCCCCACCCCCAGAAAACTTCAGGCTTTTAATTTCTGCATTTCCCTCTGAGCTATTAGTCCCTTGTGACCATCTGTCTTCCCAGGCTGCTCTGTAAATCACAGTTGATGGAAGACAATCTTTCATCTCCATCTCTATTTGCTTTGCACATTTTTCTCCCGTTGTGTCCTCTCAGCAAAACCCAGCTCAGGAGAAATTCAACAAATCTTTCTTTCTACTTCTATACCAGGATGGCTGAGTATGGCTGGAGACAACCACACCGTCTGTCTGACTAACACCACTCAAAGGTTTCGATTTCCAGCCTCCCTTGGGCCTTCAACATTGCCTGGCAGTCATGGGAGAGAATCTTCCCCTGTTACTTCCAAAGCCTTCCCTCCATTCAGCCTTTCCCACATGCTTTCTATTCATTCTCTCTTCCAATTAATCTTAGCAAAAATGTTACTTTCCTTCTGAAAGTATATTTCAAGATTCTCTATAATGAATTTCCTCAAACCTCCTTTACACTTTGGGGCAGTACTCAAGACAGACATGGAGTATATCGTATGAATTTTTTTACCCTTTCACAGTTTTCTCCTTTGTTTTTATAAACTATATTACAAATTCAAATCACTTTTGAGTTCCCAATCACCAGCACTGAGAGAAGTTCAGTATATCCTTATCCGAAGGTGTACAAGGCTCCAGAGAACTCGTGTGGGGCCTGGTCCATGGAGCCTTCTGTCTGTTGTGGTTGCTGTTGGTAGCTTGAGGTCTAAACCTGTGGGACAACCTGAAGGCAGGCAGCTCTGTTTTTCCGTGCCTGCCATCTGCTTGTTCTCTGAGAGGTGGGGAGAATTCTTCTCTGCCTGGTGTCCAGCATCCCTGGATAGCCCCAATCCCATTCAGAGTTTCAGCCATGTCTCAGATGCTTTCAGAAACTGGAGAGGCCTAATCTGGGCTTCTCCCCAGACATGCCAACTCTTCCATGCCTTCCTAATTTAGGGAAATCCCATTACTTTTCTTCTCTATTTCAGCCTCTCCTTTTAAAGTTACTCAGCTCCCTTCCCCTTCCCCAAAGGAATGGCCTAGTATAATCCCTCAGTGAGTTTCAGCTTTCAAACATGAAAACATGGGGCAGTCTGTCTTCAAGAATCCTCTGCTTTCTGCTTCTACTGCGCAGATGCTCCTGAGGGAGGCAACACAAATACTTGATCATTCTATTGGAAAAAAAAGAAAGATTTCTTTCTTTCTTTCTTTTTTTTTTTTTTTGTAGAGACAAAGTCTTACTTTATCACCCTTGGTAGAGTGCCGTGGCATCACACAGCTCACAGCAACCTCCAACTCCTGGGCTTAGATGATTCTCTTGCCTCAGCCTCCCGAGTAGCTGGGACTACAGGCACATGCCACAATGTTTGGCTATTTTTTTTTTTCTTTTTTGTTGCATTTTGCCGGGGCTGGGTTTGAACCCGCCACCCTTGGTATATGGGGCTGGTGCCTTACTGACTGAGCCACAGGCACCACCTAAGAGAAAACAATTAATAAGATTAAATCCAATATCTGTAAATTTTTCAATTATCTTGCCACTCTAAATAGCATCCATGGCTGCTTGGCCTTTTAGCTAAGATCAAGTGTAATGGCATCTACTGCCTGCCTTTCTTTCCTTAAAATGCTTAAGACAATGTCTAACATTGACCACTGTCACTTCTCTTTCTTCTCCCTTGAAACCTTGATAAGGAATGTGTTTCATTTTATAGCATCTTCTGTGTTTTCTCTCTTCTTATTTTACTGTGGAAACATGCTCACGTTTCTTCCTGTCAACAAATTGTCCTTTAATGCCCTGACCTTCCTGAGCTTGTCCGTTTCTCTCTTGTCTTTCCGTTCCAATCATCCTTAAAGAGTCTGTCTTCCCTTCCTGACCTTGCATTCATTCACTTCTCATGCCCTGGTTATCTGCCTTCTAACCACAATTCATTGAAAGTGCGTTTGCTAAGATCACTTGGGACTTCCAAGTGCTAATACCCATGAGAACATTTCAATTCTGATTTGACTATACTGCCGCTGCCATGCATTCAAGATAGCTGACTACTACTCTTTCTGGAAATTGTCTACACTGTTTCTACCCGATTCCTGTGAGGGAGCCTTGCTTGTTGGTTCCAAGGCACTGACCAATGCCTTTCTCATTGTGCTCATTCTTTTTGAGGTATTTTATCCAGTCTCATTTTTTTTTCTGAAATAAGTAAAAGAATGGTTTTAAAGTGTATATGTAGATATCTACTGAATCAAAAACTCCAGTCTCCAGCACTCTGCAAAGACTCAGACTTTCATATCCTGTGCTCTTCTGGGCATTTATGCTGGGTGAGGAATAAATTTATTCTTGGAAACCCCTGAGGAGAAATACATGGCAAATTCCTATTGCCTTGTTCTGGTATCTGCATATTACTTCAAAATACTACTGCGTACAGTGCCAAAATGTGTACATGCAGATATATATATATATATATATATATATATATATATATATATATGTTTCGAGACTGAGTCTCAGTCTGTCACCCTGGGTAGAGTCCTGTGGCATCATAGCTCACAGTAACCTCAAATTGCTGGGTTCGAGTGATCCTCTTGCCTCAGCCTCCCAAGTAGCTGGGACTACAGCTGTCCACTGCAATGCTTGGATAGGTTTTTTTCTATTTTTAATAGAGATGGGGGTCTTGCTCTTCCTCAGGTTGGTCTCAAACTCCCAAGCTCAGGTGATCCACTGGCCTTGGCCTCCCAGAGTGATAGGATTATAGGCATAAGCTGCCATGCCTGGTCCGTGCTAAATATTTTAGAGATATTCAGCAACTTTGCCCAGAGTATAAGAGTTTAAGGAGCCTTTGGGATGATGTTCTTAGCTTGATCCCTAAGATGTTCCATGGGCCTCAGGTAGTGAGATGTCAGGGTTCTTTTACACCAAATGGTAAACAAAACAAAACAAAATACAGAAACCAGCCAAATCCTATTACTGGGATGGCTTTGCATTTGCCTGACATGAAGCTTTTTATAAAAAGTATATTTACAGCAGCAAAAAAAGGGGCTGAGACTTCATCATTCTTTATTTTTCGTCATTCTTGACTGGGTTGCGCGGCTGTGCTGTGCCTGCTTGCTAATTGTGGCAGATTGCATTGTCCACAGCCAGCCAGCACAGATCGTATTTTCCACGGAAGACTAAACAATCTTCTGCAATGTGACCTTGCACTTCTCCCATCACGGGAGGGGAGTTTGTTTCTTCATCCCCTTGACTCTGGAGAAGTCCTGTAGGTGTGCTGGTGATAGAAAATGACAGAAATGACTCTGTGCCAGTTCTGGCCCATCCCCTATCTAGCTCAGTGGTTTCCAGAGACCATGCTATGCGAAGCCCAAGCCACATGGGGGAGGATCTGCATGAGTGTTTTGGCCGCAGCTGAGATCCCAGCTCAAGTCAGCATCAAACACAAGCCCTGGGAGCAGCCATCGTGGACATTTAGTCCAATCTGTCCCTCAGATGCCCACTGAGTCTGACTCCCGAGAGACCCCAGAAAGAAACCACCCAGCCAACAGCAGTCAGACCTCAGAACTGTGGGAAAATTGGTTTCCAACCCACTAAGTCTTAGGGTGTTTTGTTCAGGGAATAGATAGTAAGAACATTAATAAATACCTTTCTGTGCTATAGAGTTTGGTCTGAGATTTTGTCTGTGACCTGGTACTGAAGACATAGGGAGATTTGGTCCTTATCTGCCTGCCTCTAAATACTGTTGGCTATTGAGGGTATTTGGCTATTGAGCCAAATATGTTGGCTATTGAGATGTAACAAAAAGAACCTGAGAGTTACAAATTACCAAACTGACTTGAGAAAGTATTTTTTCCAGTGCTAACACAGCAAGAATTTCAAGACTTAGAACCCAAATATTAGACCTTTGTGATGTGGTTTCTGGAATAGCAGAATTGTGGCTTCACATGTAACCATAAGTTACTGGGTGCTGATATGGCTAAGAGTGCAAAGGCCCACAGGGCCACAGGTCTGTCCACCAGGGCAAACTGTCTATATAGCAAATTGTCTATTTGCAATGCATTTCTTAAGGTAAAAGGGAGATAAGGAGGAACTACACTGGCTATTCACATTCTTACCTTTGTGTTGTTTATTTAATGCTTTACAAGTAAGCCAAAGCAAGAGTAACTTTGAATGAGCCAAAGTCAATATTCTCACTAATTTTTAAACCCGAACCAGGTGGCCTCACGTAATATATCCACCTGAACACTCCACAGGCATCTCAAATGCATTGTGTTCCAAACTGGGCATGTTATATTTCCTCCTAAACCTACTTCTATTATTATCTTCTCTATCTCAGTAGGTATTAATCTCCATCCACCTGTTCGCCCAGATTTCTCTTTTTATTTCACTTGCTACCTCCAAACAATACTGGAAGTCATCTTATATGACTTCCTGAACAGTTTTTCATGACCTATTCCTAATACTGTTAACCATGCTTTGCCCAGATTTCCTGATTCGCCACCCTGCCACCGCTCCCCGAGCAGAGTAAATCAGCTACAGTCAGTGTAAGTCTGACCCTGCCTTTTCCTTGCCCCAAATCTGCTGTCCTGAAGGAGCACACTGGCCTCCCTCTCACTTCCCTGCCTCATTCCCCACCACCGCTGCGGGCTGCCCTCTCACATGTCCTTGGAACACTTGCCTGCCCGCCACACCCCAAGCTCTTTTTTTGCCCCAGTGCCTTTGTCACACTCTTCTCTGCTTGAGAGACCTTCATCCTTTGCCCTTTCCCACCTTCCTGTCCTCATCTTAGTTAGTTTCTACTGATTCTTCAGAAGAGTAGAGCTTTAAAAAGTCCTGATGCTTAGGCAATACCCCAGGTCACTTAAAACAGAATTTACAAGAGTAAATTAAAAAAAGATAGGGATCGGTTTATTTATTTATTTATTTAATTTTTGAGACAGAGCCTCAAGCTGTCACCCTGGACAGAGTGCCATGGCATCACAGCTCACAGCAACCTCCAATTGCAGGGCTCAAGCGAGTCTCCTGCCTCTGCCTCCCAAGTGGCTGGGACGTTTTTTTTGGTTGCAGCCACCATTGTGTTTGCCAGGCCAGGACTGGATTCGAACCCGCCAGCTCAGGTGTACGTGGTTGAGCCACAGGCGCTGAGCTAGAATCGGTATTTTTAATGGAAGTCCTGCCTCCTAGAGAGCAATAGAAAAGAGAAACATTTAGGATTTCCTCCACAATTTTGTGGAGAAAGGCCTTTTCTCCTATTTGCCATAGATGACAATAAATGTCGAGGGCAGCTCCACTGGGAGCCATGTGTTAGTCACTTCAGTTGCCATCTTGCCAAGAATGTCTTATCGGCTGAGACGCTCCTTTTCTCTCCACATTGAAATCCTCCTTCAAGATCCTCTAGTGTTCCGTCACCTCGCTGTCACTGGGTTCCATGTGCATTCTAATGCACTCTTTACAAGTCCGTCTTCCCAGAGGATTTGAGCTCCTTTACAGGCAGGGACTGGGGTTTCCACAGGTTTATATTTTCAATATCTAGCTTAGTGGCGGGTTGGTACCAACATTCAACCACCCTTTATGAAAGGATGAATGAAAGAGAGAAAAACCAAACTCAGGCTAATGAACAGTTTCAGAATATTCACATAAAAGTAAGTGAAGCTGTTATCCTGTTTCATTCTGCTACTATCTATATTTTGTAAGTTCCAAAGTGCATAGGCAAGAATAGAGTTAGAATAAATGAAGAGTGCTTTATAATTTGAGAATGGCAAGATTAACGAAACTGTGCAAGCACTGTGGGGTTTAAGTAAGGTCTCTCTGAAGAGGTACAGGCAGGCTCCAGAATGTGACAAAACCAGTTAGCTGGCAGTGTGTGGGGGGGGTGAAGCCCTGCTCCTAGAGGGAAGTAGGGAAGGGAAACATCTGGGATTAACTCAACAACTTTGTGGGAAAAAGCCTTTCTATTTGCTGTATTTGATAAGAAACTTCAATGGGGCCAGGCACAGTGGCTCACGTCTGTAATCTTAGCACTCTGGGAAGCTAAAGTGAGTGGATAGCTTGAGCTCATGGGTTCAAGATCAGCCTGAGCAAAAAGCAAGACCCTGACTCTACTAAAAATGGAAAACCTGAGGCAAAAGGATCACTTGAGCCCAAGAGTTGGAGGTTGCTATGAGCTATGATGCCATAGCATCATTTTTGACTGTCTCAAAAAAAAAAAAGAAACACAGAAAGAAACTTCAATCAGTGGTTCTCAACCTCCCTAATGCCGTGACCCTTTAATACAGTTCCTCATGTTGTGGTGACCCCCAACCATAAAATTATTTTCTTTACTACTTCATAACTGTTATTTTCTACTGTTATGAATCATAATGTAAATATCTGATATGCAGGATGTATTTAGGAAACCCCTGTGAAAGGGTAGTTCAACCCCCAAAGGGGTCATGACCCATGACTCACCTGTTTTTAAGCATCTACTTTTCAGGTTTCTATAAGAGAGTCCCAGTGCCAAGAAAATTAGTTTAGTAATAACAGTAATAGAAACAACAAAAGAGATACAGATCTTTAGCCTGAGCTCTATTGTCCAAAGATCTTTGTGTGTAATCATCACAAAAACTTACAGTTAATTTATTATCCTCACCTTTTTAGATAAAGACTCCATGGCTTAGGAAGAGTAAGCCATTTGACCAAGGTCAGTAGATGAGGATTTAAATTCACAGTTTTCTGGTCGTAACCCAGTCTCCCTTCCTAGTAAGTGTGATTAAATGTGTATATCAACAATAAAAGTTAGAATGTGATACATGCTGTAAAAAAATAAAGGTCATGACAGCATATATTATAAAATTTTACTTCTCACTGGGAGTGTAAAAGCAGACATCACAGGGAAGCTTATATCTGATAACAAGCTAATATGATGATAATTTTTGTTGTTCTGGAGTTTAATAATTCAACTAAAGAGCCCCCCCACCCCCCAGTGGCTTTATTTTGAAATCCTGTGTAATGACATTATGGTCAACAACAGGCTACAATAGTGGTTTCATAAGGTTATAGTACTGTATTTTTACTTGCACTTTTCTCTGTTTAGATATGTTTAGACACATAAATACTTGCCAATGTGTTACAACTGCCTACAGTATTCTGCAAAGTAAGTTAGCTGAGCAGATTTGTAGCCTGGGAGCAGCCGGCTGTACCCTCTAGCTTAGGTGTGTAGCAGGCTAGACCATCTAGGTTTGTGAAATGCCCCGGGTTTGTACCATAATGAACCCGTCGATGGATGCATTTCTCAGATATGTCCCCATTGCTAAGCAACATGTGACTGTACATTTGAATTTACAGAGAACTTGTGTGGGAGACTAGAATATGCCTCCCCAGCACTATTGAGCTGAAGGCAGTTAAGAAGTAACAGATATAGGAGAGCTCTCTGCTCTCCTTCTGTTTGGCTAAAGCAGAACACCGATTTACAAAGACAAAAGGCATCCTACTCCCCTTTCCACCGGGGAGAGCAGAGGTTAACTGCGGGAGACAGCTGTAGATCTTCATCAGGCTGGAGAGAAAGTCATATAGACAAACTTTTCTGACTGCCCTTTATCTGCCATTTATTTGCTTTTCCCCAAGTTGCTGTCCAGAGAGACTTAAAGCCCCTTTCCTTTGTCTTGTCACCTCTCTAATAATTTACTGTGATTTGTGGAAGATGTTATGTAATTTGAAATTCAAAGTCACCTTCTTGATAAGTACTCATTCTCTGAGTGTTTTCCACCTGTATATGGAATATACATGTCAATACATTTCTGTTTGTTTTTCTCTTGTTAATCTGTCTTTTGCAACAGGGATCTGTTCCAACCAAGAACCTATAGGGGTTTTTATTTTTCCCCTAAACTTGCAATGATGGTACACAGAGTCCTTGTATATGCTTCACTCAATTTCACCTCTTTTTAACAATTTTCCTTCATTGTTTAGTTATCAAAACTAAAAAATTGATATTAATACAATGCTATTCACTAAGCTACAGATTTTATTCAGATTTCTCCATTTTTGCCACTAATGTTATTTCTCTTTGTTTCAAGCTCCAAGAAATAGAATTTTATTAGTAGAAGATGGAAGGGGAAGATAATTCGGAAAAAAGAAGTTCCTGAACAATGAAAATGAATACAACCCAGGGCACACGGAAGATGATCAGTGGCGTCTACGCAATCTACATTACTCTATCAGCTCGCAAAGAATTCTCCAAAGCTGTTTTCCTCCATGCCAGTCAAATGCGTCAGGTTGAATAGAAAGCAATAAATAAAGAGGGAAATAATTCATTTTGTGCCCTTGCTGCACTGCTGTATTTTCCTACTGTACCACTAGTAATAGAAAATTTGGCTGTGAGCATTTTAGTGCTAATGCATTCTCAATGGCTTTTCTGCCTTGGTCTGACAGTTCTGGTCTCTTTGCAACACACTACCAAATGGAGAAAAATATGCCAGTCTTTGCTGTGTTTCCCCAAATAACTTTTTCATTTTACAGAGTAGAAAGAACCTATGGCAACCTGCTCTATAAAGAAGAATAAACAAAGGCATTTAAGTTCCTTTTATGCTTTCTTTCTTAAAGGCTTTCAAAACAGCCTTAAAACAACAACAACAACAACCCTCACTAGCCCCATGGAGCAATAATATCCCAGAAATAAATTTAAATAGTGTGTCACCATTAAAAACAGCTATGTCAGAAACATTCATCTGAGTCTCTGGAGAAATATAAAGCACAGAAACCTCAAACCTTTCCTGGTTCTACGTTCAGAATCAAATAAGTACTTTCACAGAGGAATAGCAAATATGTCTTCAAGTTAAACTGTGTTCTAATGGGATTTTATGCTATTCACTTATGTTTGTCTACTTTTCCATCTTCAGCTATGGATGGACAATATGTGTACATATTTATTTATTTATTTTTGCTGTGGGTAGCATGCCATGGCTACGTAGCTCACAGCAGCCTCAAACTCCTGAGTTCAAGCCATCTTCTTGTCTCAGCCTCCTAAGTAGCTGGGACTACAAGCACTCACCACAACACCTGCTAATTTTTCTATTTTTGGTAGAGATGGGGGTCTCACTCTTGCTCAGGCTGTTCTGGAACCTATATAGAGCTCAAGCAATCCACCTGTCTTGGCCTTCTAGCGTGCTAGGATTGCAGGTGTGAGCCACTGTGCCTCTGGTTTTGGGATTTTGTTATATGGGCTAATCTTACTGGAGTTAGATTTTATCTCGAAGTTGTTTTAATTTGCATTTCTCTGATGATTAAGGATGGTGAGCCTTTTTCAATGTGTCTGTAGGCCGTGCACCTGTCTTTAGAGAAGTTAAAAAAAAAAGTGTAGAAGTATTCTGACATGACCCAAGGCAAAGGTGGGGCTGCAGGCTAGAAATGCCCACATTTGCCCACGTTATGATGGGTTATGATGGACCTCGCTGCTGTTTCCTGCTGTCAATGGGACTGCAAAGTGGCTCCTTTTTAGTCACATTACTCATAAGCACACCGTGGTTGTTTAAATTGGCAGGAATGATAATGAGAGTAATTTGTGGATAATTAAGCCTCTCCTTTCACCTGACATTTATGCAAACTAGAAGGAAGGAACAGTGCAGTTACGTGTTACTTTAATTAAGAAATATTTCGTAAGGACTTTAAGTATGTGGGTAGGTGACTAAAATGTTAAGGAGGAAAAAGTTCAAATCTCTTATGCTTTAAAAAAAACCCCAGTTTTATTGAGATATAATTTAAATGACCGTACAGTACACCCATGTTAAGTGTACTTTTCGATGAATTTTATTGTATTTACAGAGGTGTATGATCACCACGATCCAGCTTTAGAACATTTCAGTTATTTTAAAAAGAAACTTTGTGTGCATTTCCAGTCACTCCCCCCCCCTGCCCTCTAGGCCTAGGCAGCCACTCATCTAAGTTCTGCCTTTGTATACAGCATTAGCCTTCCTAGGGCGTTTCACATGGAATCACCTAAGAGGTGTCCTCTTGTGCCTGGCTTCCTTTTTTTTTTTCAAGCATAATGTTTTTGAGGTGCATCCGAGTGGTAGCACTTCATTCGTTTTTACTGCTGAATAGTTAGTTACCCATTCTGTGGCTATACATTTCTCATATCCATCACTTGATGGATATTTGAGTTATTTCTAGTTTTTTAACATTGTGATTAACACTCCTATGAATATTTGTGTACAAGGTTTTGCGTGGACATAAGTTTTGGTACAGACAATTAAGAGCAAAATTCCTAAGTAGTGTGGTGAGTCTATGTTTAACTTTTTTTTTAAATAATTTTATTGAATCATAATTGTGTACATTGGTGCAATCATAGGGCATGATGTGCTTCATATACAATCAGAAATATTTTGATCGTACTGTTACAGATAGCCTTCATGGCATAGCCAGTTTCAGTCTTCTACAGGTCGCCAGCCAGTTCACCCAGCACCATTTGTTAAATAGAGAATCTTTTCCCTACTGAATGTTTTTAACTGGCTTATCAAAGATCAAATAGAGGTAAGTAGTTGGGTTCATCTCTTGGTTCTCTATTCTGTTCCATACTTCTGTCTCTCTGTTTTTGTGCCAGTACCATGCTGTTTTGATCACTATCGATTTATAGTACAATCTCAGGTCTGGTAGCGTGATTCCTCCTGCTCTATTTTTTTTTTTTTAATAATTTTATTGAATCATAATTATGTACATTGGTGCAATCACAGGGCACGATTCATATACATTCAGAAATATTTTGATCATACTGTTACAGATATCCTTCATGGCATTTCCTTGATCACTAT
>CAUYON010106551.1:0-21281 GCA_963573935.1 Arctocebus calabarensis | reverse complement strand
AGTGCTGTGGCATCACAGCTCACAGCAACCTCCAATTCCTGGGCTCAAGCGAGTCTCTTGCCTCTGCCTCCCAAGTAGCTGGGACTACAGGCGCCCGCCACAACGCCCGGCCATTTTTTGGTTGCAGCCGTCATTGTTTTTGGCGGGCCCTGAGGCTGGATTCGAACCCACCAGCTCAGGTGTACGTGGCTGGCGCCTTAGCCCGCTGAGCCACAGGCGCCGAGCCCCAACACACGTGTTTTACAGGGTAGAAAGTAATGTTCGGTGAAAACAAATTAACTTATCCAAGTTGATGAGTCTGGACTCAAACCCCGGTGTTTACCTCTGGGTTCTTTCTACAGACATGGGCTCAGGAACGGTCTGACCACGCAGTCTTTGCCTGCAGCCCCACTGACCTTCCTTCCGCACCCACAGCTCACCATCACTTCCTGAGAGATCGCATTTCTCATCTCCCATCACTGCAACCGAGCGCGAGGGCCGCTCACCTCCTGCTCTCCTGCTGTTGTCCCCAGGGGTTCTGGCCTCTTGACCCTACCCCAGCAGAAGTTCCTTCCCCTCTACCGTCCCTTGGTCCCGGGAGAGACCTGGAGCTGGCGGTGAGCAGAATGGAGGCACCAGGGGCTCGGGAAGCACTGTCGCACTTGCTGTTGCAGAAAAAAGACCTGTGGGGAGTAAGGGGCTCCAGGCCCAGGGCGCTGAGTCCAGATCTCAGCCACTCAGAGTAGCATACCAAATGGGGGTGCAGGCAACAAGGAAGTTTGTTTTTGTGCATCCCTCACCACGCATTGTTATGAGACTTAAGAAATAGGAGCAGTGCCTGTGGCTCAAAGGAATAGGGCACTGGCCCCATATGCCGGAGGTCACAGGTTCAAACCCAGACCTGGGTTTCAAAAACTGCAAAAAGGAAGGAAGGAAGGAAGGAAGGAAGGAAGGAAGGAAGGAAGGAAGGAAGGAAGGAAGGAAGGAGAGAGAGAGAAAAAGAAAGAAAGAAAGAAAGAAAGAAAGAAAGAAAGAAAGAAAGAAAGAAAGAAAGAAAGAAAGAAAGAAAGAAAGAAAGAAAGAAAGAAAGAAAGAAAGAAAGAAAGAAAGAAAGAAAGAAAGACGAGATCTGGCCAAGGGTCACCTTTGAGCATGCTTCTGGACTCCCAGGTCTGCAGGGTTGCACTGCCTCCTCCCCAACTTGCATGCTCAGGCTGACCTCTGAAGTTGCTGGGCCAGGCTGCTGGCCAGGGAGTGCCTGAAAGAGTGCAGCTCCCTTCAGTCCCCCACTCCCACCTCAGCACCTTCTGCTCATCCTGCTCTCCCTGCAGGTGGCCTCTGTACCTTCTCCCCATCTCTCTGTTTCCTCTTCCAGCCCTCGGGCTCTCTTTCCTTTATCTCTCCCCTCCCTTCTTTACAGGAGGATCTGCTTTCCCAGGTGCTTCCCTTCTACTCTCCTTCTGCCGCCCACCCCAGGGTGTCTCCCTTTCTTCTTTCTCCCCATCCCCATTGTATTTCCATGTATCCCTGCCCCAGCTCTCTCTCTCCCTGCACCTGACCCCTTCTATCCTTTGAGCGCTACTCTGCCTCCCCCCCACACACATATACACCTAGCAAAATTTCTGTGTAAAAATGCAGAACCTTATTTATACTGTCAAGGTCCTCAATCCCTGAGGGCCACTACCCCTCCCACCCATCCCTGCCTGCCCTCAAAGAGTGCCTGATTGGTCTTCAGGGTGTTAGGTGTGGAACAAGGCAATCAGGAGAAACACAGTTCTGTGCTCCTCCTGGCCCTGCTAGGCTCCCCTCGTTTCCCTGAAGGTGAGCCAGTGAAGTGGGATCAGAGGAGAGTGTTGTGCTTTGAGAGAGATGTAGAGAACTCCTGAGTCTGTGAGAGAGGCCTCTTCTCTGCTTAGAGCATGTGAAAGTCCCACTTGTCACGCCCCCCTCCCATTTTTTAGAATTCAGTGCTTTGCAAAGTTAATTAACTAGAAATAGGGCAACTTCCCCCTTCCACTGTCAGCTAAGGCTGATGTAAATCTGGTCTCTACCCTAGATTACAAAGCAATTTTTCACTGGTCCCAGGTTGTTGATTCAAGGATAATTACTTCTGACTGGCATGGCTTTGCATACATTTACACATCATTTCTCAGGGAAACACAGCAATCTTAACTGGCAAATCTCTTCTACCTCTCAGCTTTAAGAGAGAGAAGAGACTGAACTCCAAACCTCAGAGACCCTCTCTCCTAAAATGCAAAGCCAGGACACTCCAGGGGCCTCAGTTCTCACTTCTTGTCTCCACCCTCAAAAGAAAGCAGATCTGCTATTGTGGCCCCGGCCCTGTCCCCACCAGCAGCAGCCATCCCTCCTTGTATGGGTCAGATTCAGGGGCAGACTTGTGGGTACCTGGCAGATTTCACTGAGAGGGGGAAATGTCAATCTGGGGGCAAAATTTTGCCCAAGGGAGATTCTGACCCTGACCTCAAAGCTCTAGCCCAGGAGCTCCTGCCTTTCAGGCTGTGAGACAAGAGATAATTCCATGGATTACATGGGTGGCAGAGGGCCCTGGGGCATGGTCAGCAAAATGGCCATAGCAGAACTCCGCTAGGCTGTAGGAGTCCAGAGGCCTGAGAAAGAAGCTGGAGGAGCAGGGCCGGAGAGCTAGGCCTGAGTCTGCACTGGGGTAGTAGTACCCCAGGAAGAGAAAAGAAGAGGGGCTGGATTGGGGGATGCTGGGAGAAAGGGCTTGGAAAAAGGAGGTGATTCTTGAATAGTGAGGCTTTGCCAGGCTGAGTTGACACTTTCTCCACTTGAATTTAAAACCATAAAATTTCTTTTCTTGGATCACCATACAACTCCTGAGAGCACAAGGGTTCTGACTCCAGAAATCTAGGAAAGGAAGATGGTAAGGCAGCTCCAGGGCTAGAGGTATCAGCTGCCCCCTCCAAGCAGTATTTGTAGAAGAGGAAGAGATGTCATATCCATCACTGCCTGGCTCAGTGGGGGGATGGGTCTGGGACTGATGATCCAAGCAATTGACAGAGCACCTTGTACCAGTCTCTTGGGTGGCCCAGTCTCTCCACTTAGGTCTTAGTACTAGAGCCTCTAATCAGGAACACCAGGAGTATATGTGATATTTCACCCTCATGTCAGCCATTATTATCCCCATCCAACAGATGAGGACACTGAGGATCGCAGTGGATTGCAATGAGGATTGGACCTTTGGAAACATGCCCAAGGTTAGACAGTGTTAGGACCCAAATTTGAGTCTAAAGACCCTCGAATGGGAAAGTTGCCTTTGCACAGTTAGTGGAGCCTCAGATGTCATAGAGACATGACCTCTAGCAGGGAATCTCTAATGCAAATGATCACTTTCTTTGGAGCTGTGGCACAATCCACCTCACTGGCTTTTGGAACCAGCCTCATTCTGCCTATGGATGGGGCGAGGGTTGTGCTGTGCTTCAATACTGGTGCTGGCGCTCCTTGCTTTTTGGAACATGGAATGGGCAGCAATCTGGGCCAGCTAAAGGCAGTGCTACTAGAAGCTGTGGATGGGTCCAATGACACAACTGACATGAGTTACATCTTTACAGCTTTAATCCTGCAGGCCAGAATCCTGGCTAGTGGGCAGCCAGAGAGGAGGGCAACTGCCAGCTGCTGATGAAGCCTCCTCCCTTCCCCCACCACAGTCCAGAATGGGCAAATAGGCCTTCTGGGCTGAGATCCTGGGAGTCGAGGGACTATTTGAAAGCAGGGGCTGTGACCCAGGCTATCATTTCCCTCCCTTGTCCTCAGTAAAAATAGCCCCCCATTCCCAAACTCTCCTCCCACCCCTCATTCATGGCCTAGTTCCAGCTTGGCTCTTGTTCTACTTCCCTGGGCTCTGTCCTAGAAGGGCCCAGGACTTGGCTTGGTCTGGAGCCGGAGGACTAGAGGGCCCCTGCCCACCCCCAGGACCAGATGCAGGTAAAGGAATGAGGGCATCTCCCAAGGTTGGCATCACTGAAGGGGCAGCAGAGACATGGCTGGTTCCTCAGGCTCCTGGGTGAGAGGGCTGAGGTGGCATATAGGGAGGAGGAGCTGAAAGCCAAGGAGACAGGATGAGAGTCAGTGGTAGCATAAGAGGACATGAAGTAAACCTCCATCCCCCGGGTATTTGGGATCCATGGAACTGGCTGGAGGTTTCCAGCTAGAGAAAGAGGAAGTCTGGGAGAGGAATCTGAGAGGCACGGGGGAGGTCTAGAGCAAGGGGTGCAGGCAGGCAGCAGCAAGGGGCCCAGACTGCTTACTTACCTGCAGGGTTGTAGATCGGGGGCCCAGCTGGGTACAGTGGGTAGTGTGGAGCAGGGCCACTAGGTGGGTACATGAAGCCAGGCTGTGGGGGTGCAGGGCCAGCTTTGGGGTCCTGGGGGTATGGGTATACTGGCTGTACTGGGATGCCTGTCATTGGAATCTCCTGGCCTAGGTGGGGGATAAAGATCAGCATTCAGAGATCCACCTCCCTTAGAAACCTCTTCCTACCCAGGAAACCAAGGCAAACACCCTGGGGCTGGCCCTCTAGCTACCTATAACCTTTGCCTTCTAGACTGCTTGGCCAAGGTGAGCAGGGAGTGTGCACACGGCCCAGCTGGTCAATCTGAGTTTAGCAAGTTGCTCCACTCAGAAGGTTTCAGAGACCTCATGAGTCAGGGAGCACAGCCCACAGACTATCCCACTTGGGAAAAAAGAAGAGAGTCCCAGGGCTGGAATCTTGTAATCTAGCAGAGCTGCCACCAAGGGGGTCCTCACCAAGCTCTTCCCTCCCACACTAATCTTTCACATGATGTTGCCATCCTATCCCTATCAGGTTTGGGCATATACACAGCCATGTGCCAATACTCAGGCACACATCTGTAGGCTGGAGCACACCCAGTTAATGTTCACCACCACAGGCACTGCGTACTTACTAGGAGTCGTGTGCCTGCATATACCTACTGTACCCTTGACAATGTTGACAGACTGCACTCCTGAGTATCCAAATATTCATGTGCATGAACAACTATGTACATGAAGCCTGATATTTTCATATACCCTGGGCACTTTCTAATATTCACAGGCTTACAAGCCTTTTTCTGAGTTTTCATGATGGCAGAAGCACACAGTACTCCAGAATACATCAGTTCTTGAACTCTCTGTTGCCCATCGTGGGGCTTAGCTGAGTTCATCTCAGGCCCATCTTGCCCAATACCACATGTACCTTCAAATGGACTCTGGAGATGCTGGCGCCGGCGGTACAGGTAGCAACAGGAACAGAGGAAGCAGCAGATGGTGGTGGCAACCACAGCAACAAAGAGGATCACAGCTGAGGCGATGCCTGCTATGGTCTTGGGACTTTAGACAAAGAACAGGTCCCCTTACCTTCCAGCACTCATAGGGGGTTTTCATTATGCTGGCTCCAACTCTGGGCCAGCCCCGGGGCCATAGGATGCTGAGGTTTGGGGTTCCTTGTGGGGCTCTCCCCTCTTCCTCTGAAGGAGATCTTAGCAGACCTCCAATTCCCAGAGGCTATGCTACCTGGCTGGCCGAGTTGAGGCAGGCTGGGATTCATAGTGCTCCCTCCATTGCTTTTACACTTCAACTGAATTGGTTAGACTTACAACATGTTAACAGTGAAAGGAGCCTTAGAAATAATCTAGAGCCATTTTCCCCAACCTTTCTTCAACTTTTATGTATTAGTGATCCCCTTCAGAAAAAAAAAGTTCAAAAATCACTAATTTTGGCAACCTGCTCATTTTAAGAAGAGGAAACAATAATCCATAGTGGGCAAGTGTCTTCCCCAAGATCACACAGCTAGTAAGAAGTGGACATGAGCGTCCCCAAGTCTCCGGCGGTGGTGCCAGACCTTCTTCCACAAAGCCACACTGCAGCCTGGGTGTTAGCCTTGTACTCTCCCTCCCCAGGATCTGATGTCAGCAAGGGAGGGCTCCAGAAAGAACCTGGGAACACCAAGCCCAGCTCAAGCCTGCAAAGGCAGCTAACACCAAAGCACCAGCACTAAACACATAGCTCTGTCACCAAGGTGGAGTGACTCCATTCAGCTAAGAATGTGGAGGTGGGCCATGGAGAGGAGACTGGACTGCAGGTGGGGAGGGAGGAAGGGGAGGCCTCTGGAGAGGAAGATGGAGAGGGGTGTGGGGAGCAGGCAGGAGCCCACCTGAAGGCCAGGCAGTGCTTCTGCTGCCTCTCGGTGATGAGCAGGGTCAGGTCCCTGCAGCAGTACCGCTGGTAGCAGGTCCCGCAGCAGAAGGTGAAGAACTCGCAGTTAAACCCCGGATGCCAGGAGCCATTCCGGTCCAGGTACCACAGGCAGTCTTCGCCCGCCAGCACTGTGGGCAGGGATGGAGTGCCCAGTGGCCACCAGGCCAGTTCATCTCTGGCCACCCTTAGCCCCACTCCCCGGTGGTCTCCATCCCGCTGGCTTTCAGAAACGAGGGCTGCCCTTGTCTCCACCCTTAAAGTGTCAGTCCCTGAGCCGAGAGGCCTCTTCCTGGAACTGACCGCGAGGCTCCAGGTCAGCTCTCCATGGCCACCCGCCCTACGCTCCCTGCTCCCCTCGGTGCGACCCCAACAACAAGGGCGCAAGCGACAGTCGGAGGGTATGCGGGAGCCAGACGCCTGGGCCCCTGCGGTTTGTCCTCCCCTTCCTCCGCCCCCATTTTACCTCACCCCTGCGCCTCGCTCCCCATCCCCTTACCCAAAGGAGCCCCCAGCACCAACAGAGCGATCGCGGCCAGCGGTGCGGTTTCACGGAGCCCCGCAGGTGGCATGGCGGGGGTTGGTCTCGGCCAGAGCGGCCGCTTGGGAAAAGCACCGCAGGATGAAGCCGGCCGGCGTGAGCTCGGGCACCTCTCCCGCCTCCTCTGGGGGCGGGACTAAGCGTCCCACCCGCAAAAACCCTGCCCGCGCCTCTCCGCGCACCGCCCAGGGTCCCACCCACCAACGACGCCCACCCAGCGCCGGCTCTGGAGCTGGGTGCCCCTCACCCATCAGAACACTGCCCTGCTCCCCCTGTCCCTGGCTCCACGGTGGCTCCCCCCTTCCGAGCCACCGTGGGCACCGCAGGCAGCTGGGCACTGCGGCCAGTGAGACCTGGCTCTGCCCTGGGCCCGCCCCCGACCCGGGCCCAATCAGTGTGCCCGATCCCAGAAGCCCTGATCCTGGTGCCACCTCCGAATGCCCAGACACATGGGCCAACCCTGGAGGGGTAGGGCGGGACCGTCCCCTTTGCGGAACCTCCTCTGCCCTAGTGTCGAGCCTGGGACATCCTGAGGGGGGTGGAGAGGGAACGAAGCGAGGAGTTGCCCCGCCCCCATTCTCAGAACACAGGCACCCATTGAGAGGCAGTTCAGAGCGGCTTTGTCCCCAGCGGTGCCCACAGGCCTGGACCCTGCCAGCTGCACTGGCTTCCAAGATGGCCCCTTCCCCCTCCAAGTGGACAGTGCTGACATGCACCAGCCCATGGTCTCACTAGCAGAGATGAGAGGCCTCTGGGGCCATCTGGAGCTCATCCAGTTGGACACTCTTCACAGTGAAAACCTTTTCTTCATGAAGCAAGCCTGTACTGCATTTGCCAGAAGGGTATACAGAAGGCAATAGTTAATTACAGGTGGAAACAGGGTTATTAGGGTGGGGAGAGTTAATCAGTTCTTTTACGGATTTATACTGATGGTCAGTGACTATGCCCCCAGGAACTGCAAATCAAGCTGGGGAAAATATCCCCTGTTATTTGCAAAAGTGCCTTTTAGAAAGCACTTTTACAAAGTTCTTCTGCATTTGGATATCTACATCACTGGAATTTTCCCACAACTCCATGAGTTAAGCAAGGTTGGTAGGTGTCAATCCCATTTTGTAGGTAGAGAAACTAAGACTCAGAGAATTTAAAAGACTTGCTTGAAGTAATACAGCCAGTAAATGGTAGAGGCAACAGTGGGACCCAACTCTTCCAAAGCAGGCTTGAACCCCATCGCTAATAGCAGATGGTGCACACAGTGAGGTGTTTTTGGTATTCTGGGGTGAGGGAACCAGGGTTGGTTGTGGAAGGCACAATAGAATCTGGGTTAGGGAAAGGCAGCCAGAAGAGGAGTTGCCCCATCCTGGGCCCCCATGGGTGCTGGCACACCTAGGCGAGCTGAAATAAGGAGAGAAAGTTTTTGCCTGAGGGGCTGGCAAGACTATGTCACCACAGGACACCATCATAAAGGTAGCAGCAGAGGGACGCAGAAGGACAAGCAGAGACACCTCTCAATCCACCACCACCTACACAAGTGTGCCATTGGCATCCTTCTCCTCTGTACTACACTACAAGCTTCATGACTGCAGGGACCATGTGGTGTGTTCACTGTTGTCACCAGTCCTGGACATAGATGCCCAGTCATCCAAGTCTGTCCAAGGCAGACTCCCCATCTGATCTGTCTCTCCATTATTCCTTCTTTTCACTGTCTTTAGCTTCTCCCTTCTCACAGCTTCTTGTCTCTAGGAAAATGAAATTCCAAATCTTTACTATTAAAAAAAAAAAACAAAAAAAAAGCCCATACCTCCTGAAACTCAGCCTTCTTTAGTTACTTTCTTGCTTTTTTTCCTTTTTCCCCAATTAGTCCTTTTCAAAGCTTATAACTCGTGATTGATACATCCCGCTCACAATAAGATTTAGCTCTAACCAACATCATCAGTGATTTTCTTTGTTTTTGTTTTGGTGTTTTTGGTTTTTTTGAGAAATTTTCAAGCTGTTGCCTTTGGTAGAGTGTCATGGCGTTACAGCTCACAGCAACCTCAAACTCTTGGGCTTAAGCGATCCTCTTGCCTCAGCCTCACAAGTAGCTGGGATTACAGGTGCCCACCACGCCTGGCTATTTTTTGGTTGTAGTTGCCATTGTTGTTTGGCAGGCCTGGGCTGGATTCAAACCCACCAGCTCTGGTGTATGTGGCTGGCGCCCTAGCTGCTGAGCTACAGGCACCAAACCACTTTTCTTTGTTTTTGAGACAGAGTCTCACCCTATTACCCAGACAATAGCCTAGCTCACAGCAACCTCAAACTTTAGGGTTCAAGTGTTTCACCTGCTTCAGCCTCCCAAGTAACTGGGACTACAGGCACCCAGCACAGTGCTCAGCTAATTTTTCTATTTTTAGTAGAGATAGGGTCTTGCTCTTGCTCAGGCTGATCTTGAACTCCTGATCTTGATACTCCTGCCTCAGCCTCCTCAGCTCTAGAAAAGCTTTCAGTTGTGGTTTGGGAGGTGATTAGACTTCTTCCTATCAGAGCAGACTGACACAGGTGTGGGCATTCCTGAGGCCCTCCTTACCTTCTCAGGCTGTGGGCCCCATAAGGCTCCTCTGCTCTACCCGCCATCTGACCATGGAGGTTCTTGCCCCACTTCGTCTGGCTGGTGGTTTGAGCTGAACCATTCCGAGATAAGGGAAACTCCCTTCCTTTCCTAACTCCTGTCTCTCTCTAACCAGAGGAAAGGATGAGAGTTTCTGGAGAACGCTTTCATTTGGAGAGCTCTCTTTTTTTTTCCCTGCCCAGTCTCTGGCAACCCAAACTCTGCAAACAGGTAATTACATATTCCTCCTTTCCATAGGACCTTGAGTTCTTTCTTCTGTCTGATTGAATCTGCTACACCCTTTGGGGGAGCTTTGAAAACACTGATTCTCCTTGCAGTTAAGTAACAGGGGAAAGCAAGGCCCTGGAGCACAGCAGGAACCTGGCCAAGATCTTAATTGGGGATTGAAGAAACCCAGGTCTTCTGGCTGCCGTTGCCCCAGAATAAGCAAATATCTCTCCTAAATCAGAACATTTTCCTAGTGTATAGCTTTAATCTTTCTTTTTATAAATGAAAGACCATGTCTCCTGTGTTTGTCTTCTTGGTGGGTGGAAGATGGGTGAAGGACATTGGGTATTGGCTTCACTGCTGCCCAGACGCCAGTAAGATGGAGTCGCCTTTTCCAGAGGGATTTCTACCAATGCTTTTGTAGGATTGCATCTCCCAGAACGCCAGGCTTCTGCTATTATGGGGAGCTCAGCCAGGCAGGCTTGGTGCATCTGTGAGAAACTCCCTGCTCAGGCATCCCCTGGGTGGCTGTGGGCGCAGCAGCAGTCTGAAGCAATCAGAGCCTGGCCTCAAGAGTCCAGCCCAGCCAGTGGGGCAGATGGTAGGGCCAGGTTATCTTTAAATGTCACCTTACTCAGCCTGCACTCTGCCCACTGAGCAGGATGGGAGCAGACAAGTGTTATTTTGGGATCTGAGGGTAAGGGAGGAGGAAGGCTCTGTTTATAGCTCTCCCCTGTCTGTCTCTACTCTCTCTTACGAAGGGTTTAGGGCCATGAACTTTAGCTCTCCAGCTTACCCTTTTGAGCCTTGGGTCTCTGATTTCAGCCTAGCTCTACATAGATGGTTATTTGGAATTTGTATTTCTTTCTCTCTTTTTTTTTTTTTGAGACAGAGCCTCAAGCTGTCACCCTGGATAGAGTGCTGTGACAACACAGCTCACAGCAACCTCCAATTCCTGGGCTCAAGCGAGTCTCCTGCCTCCACCTCCCAAGTAGCTGGGACTACAGGCACCCGCCACAACGCCCGGCCATTTTTTGGTTGCAGCCGTCATTGTTGTTGGGCAGGTTCAGGCTGGATTTGAACCCGCCAGTTCAGGTGTACGTGGCTAGTGCCTTAGCCACTTGAGCCACAGGCACTGAGCCTGGAATTTATATTTCTTATTGCTTCTCAGACTTTTGGCTAAGATCAAGTGTGGAATTTGTATATCTTGGCCAGACCAGCCCTGCAAGGGTAGGTTTAAGTGGTGAGACTTGGGACTGGACTAATAATAGCTAACATTAATACTTACTATGAGGCAACACTATGAAGTGCTTTGTATTATATTGACTTTAATCCTCATAATCACTTCATGAGACAGATACTACTATTTTATCTGTTTTGTGGATTAGCAAGTGGAGACATAGATAATTTAAGTAGCTTGCCCAAAATCACCCAATGGGCAAGTGGCAGATCCAGTGTTCAAATCTAGGCAGTTTGGCTCCAATGCCCACTCTCTGAACTCTCTCATAACTAGACATGAGTCCTGCTCTGCCACTTAATGGCTCTGCAAAGTTGAAGAAACCACCTAACCCCCCTGTCTTGGTTTCAATTTTAGAAATGGACTATGATTTAGTCCAACCCACTAGAATTCCCAAGTTGGAGCTAGCAGAGGCACTTGTGTCCATTCTCTCTCACTATTGGATGGATAAAGAACTTACTTAAGGTCACACAATACAGTACGGCACTGGTTACTGGGCTCTTGCTTGTAAGCTTTGAGGCCAGGGAGCTGGTGCAGATATGAGATCAGGTATGAATTTGCAATCACAAAATCAGGTGTGGACAAAATACATTTATTTTCTTTTGATTAAAATAGATGAGAATGAGTCTCTCTCCTATTACCTGACTTGTTTTGTGATTTGCTTCTTCTTCCAAGGATCACAAAAAGGTCCTGAGGTCTCACCCAGTGCAAAACACTGGGGTGGGCCCCGTAGGCCTTTGTTCATGCACCTTTTGCTAATACATGTGTATAACCTGAAAGTTCAGCACTGTTGGTGTGTGCACCCCAGGCACAGGGACCTTTTAGGGAGGTTTGGTGACCAGGCCCAGGGATTCCACACAGCCTTTTCTCCAGCAAGCTCTCATGTTCAAGTGCTCTGCGAGGATCAGGACAGAGTCCTTACCACTCACAGGTCCCATGGATTCCTTTGTGTCCTACTTGTCTTTCAGGAAACTGATCCGCTTTCTTTCTCTCTTTCCTTCTTCCTTTACGACCTTGGGCCTAATCTCAGTCCACTACACACTAGACCTTTCACCACAGGGTCCAGAAGCATAGCTACTCCCAAGCAGTCTTGATTTTCACCCTGCAAAAGCAACGAAGGCCAGGAAATTTCAGAGACTGTGGATATGTCCTCACACTAACAAAAGGAAAAAAAATCTAGTAAAAGCAAAGCAATATACCAAAAATTTATAGTATCATGCAGATAACCACAAAAAAACTGCTTAGGAGGTAGAAGGCAAGAGCTGGGGCCACCACCTGTTTCTACCCTGTTCTCTAGGCAGGGGCTACAGTGCTATAGTCCCTTCCTCAGAGCTGTCCTCCCAAATGCTCACCAAGACCCTAATTTAGCAGCAGCATCTGTGAAACTGAATTGAGTCACAGTGTAATCTAGTGAGTCAGGGAGATTCAGCCAAACATAGCTCCCAGCAATAGATGGGGGTATAGGCTGAGACACTTTTTGTCATTTGAAGTATATCAATTAAAGGTACATCTTTAATTCTAACTATAATCTTGTGAGGTAGGTAGATACTAGTTTCCAATTTTGTAGATAGGGAAATCAAGGCTTGGAGGGACTGTCACTTGCCCCAGCTCGCTCACCTTCCAGCTATGTAGTCATGCCAACCTCCAACAACTCAAGGCTTGAAGGGACTTGAGGAACCAGTAGTTCCTCATTGTGTTTCTCCCCACAGCACATTTGCTATAAAATCATGTATTCCACACAGGCATAGGAAAAACTTAGCGTAATTTGCAATTTTAGGAAACCAGTAGTAATGTCACTGTTTTCTCACCTACTCAAAAAAGTAAAAAAACTGGGATGTGATTTGTCCTCACTAGATGCAAATATTGACCTATACCATATGTCAGAGAAAGGTAACTAATTCACAAATTTTGGAATTTATTTTATTTTATTATTTTATTATTATTTTAGAGACAGGGTCTCACTTTATCGTCCATGGTAGAGTGCTGTGGTGTCACAGCTCACAGCAACCTCCAGCTCTTGGGCTTAGGCAATTCTCTTGTCTCAGCCTCCCGAGTAGCTGGGACTACAGGCGCCCGCCACAACGCCCGGCTATTTTTTGTTGCAGTTTGGTCAGGGTCAGGTTTGAACCTGCCACCCTCGGTATATGGGGTCAGCGCCCTGCTCACTGAGCCACAGGCGCCACCCCAGATTTTGGAATTTTATTAACGATTACTTTCAGCTGCTTTGCAACTGGTATCCTGGTAAAGAATGCTTAAGGCCTAGTCTAAATCCCTGTGAGAATGGGGGATTTTTCCATAATAGAGATGACTGCTAACAGGAGGTCCAGTCTCTGGTTGGGCACTTCCATTGATAGGGAACTCTTTTCAACATTGCAAGACAATCCTTCCTCATTAGTCTTTAAGTTCTATTGACTCTACTTTGTCAACATTTCACTAATCCATCTTTTCCATGCCATGCCCTCTGCTTACCAGGCTAGAGGTATAGTCCAGCTCTAGGTTCTCCTGCCTGAACTATTGTGGCTGGTGCCAGACTACATTCCTTTCTCCCAACTCCTTCAACCCAGGTTCCAAGTCACCCTCCTAGTAATGTTTGGATGACACCAGAACATTTTCTTTTTTTTCTTTTTAGGCCAGAGCTGGGTTTGAACCCACCACCTCCAGTGTATGGGGCTGGCACCCTAATCCTTCGAGCCACAGGCGCCACCCATCACCAGAACACTTTCTGAGATGCAAACCTGATCATGCCACTTCTCTACTAAAACTCTTGGTGGTCTTCCATTTTCTACAGGAAAAAGGCCCTCATTTGTCCTTCCAGCTTTATCTGACTGAGACCCCAATGAACCATAAACTGTAATACTTTTAATGTGTTTATAAGCTCTAAAGAAACTCAATTCTGTTTCAGTATGGCCTTTTCTGAAATGTCCTACCCCACCCTTATCTGCCTGGCAAATGTATTGGAGAGGCAAGACAGAGAATCAGTAATAAATACAAGCTGCTGGGATCGTAATCACAAACTTGCAATGTGACCTTTGGCAGGTAACATTTAACATCTTTCTGCCTCAGTTTCACCAATCTGTATAATGTGGTAAACAAAATGACCTATTTTGTAAGGTAAGCAGATCTAAGTGAGATGATTCAGAAAGAAGTATTTAGGGCAGCGCCTGTGGCTCAAAGGAGTAGGGTGCTGGCCCCACGTGCTAGAGGTGGTGGGTTCAAACCCAGCCCCAGCCAAAAACCACCACCAAAAAAAAAAAAAAAAAGAAGTATTTAGTATAGCCAATGGCACTGAAGTGCTTGTGAAGCATTAGCAGGCATTGTTAGCCCCTTGCAAGTGCTCAGGTCAAGGGTCATCTTTTGCATGAAACCTTATCTGACTTCTTCCCCCTCATCTTTAGCCAGTCCTATTTTGGGGCAGCAGGGATTGTTCACAGTATTTAATTTCCTTCATAGTACTCCCCATGTTTACTATACTACAGATGTCCCCTGACTTATGTTGGGGCTATGGATTGATATACACTACACAAGTTGAAAATATTTTAAGTTAAAAATCCATTTAATACACCTAATCTACTGAATATCATAGCTTAAGCCCAGCCTACCTTAAACTTACTGAAAATGTACACATTAGCCTACACTTGGGCAACATTATCTAATATAAAGCTTTTTCTTTTCTCACAGTAAAGTGTTAAGTATTTCATATAATTTACTGAACTCAGTACTGAAAATGAAAAACAGAATGATTGTATAGACACTTGAAGGTTTTTACTAAATGCATATAATTTTTTTCATCATAAAGTTGAAAAATTATAAGTCTAACCATTTGAGGACTGTCCGTATGTTTCCGATTCCCTACCAGACTAGCTCCTGGAGGGAAGGGGCCACGCCTCTCCAGCAGTTAACACTGGGCCTTGCATGCCTAATTGAGGTTTAATGTCTAGTGAAACTGAAAAGAATAGCTAGAAATTAAACATTTGTTTATTACCTACTTATTGGTTATAGGCCTGCCTAGCTGGGGTGAGAAAGTGTAGTATGTCATTCATGGGATAATCCTTTCCAAAGTGATGTTTTAGTCTTCTCTAAACAGAGCATTCTCAGCTCCTTTAAGCTTCTTTCCCTTGATAAAATTCAGGTCCTCTGTGTATTGGTTTTCCTCTTATAGAGGGCTCATCTGTCAGGGAGCCTCTTGGTGAGTACCAGGAGGGAGCACATCTCAGATCACCGACAGGCACAGGAAGACTGAAAGGATCTTCCAGAAAACAAGTTTCTACCATCCCAGCCTAGGACCACATTGGACTTTTGGGGACACATCAACAGTTCCTGGCATAATAAACTCTACTATTGGCACATAACAGTTAGTGAGAAAACAGTATTCTGTAGTCCTCAACTGTTTCCATGGAGACTATTGTTAATCTGTATTCACTGAAACATTACAATTCTGTTCATTTTTGTAGCTTGTAGATATACTTATTTGGCTCCTCAGTTGTCATTCTTCCTAAGGCTTTTCTGTTATCTAAAAATTTGACCAGGCTGTATACAGTGTCTCACATCTGTAATCCTAGTACTGTAAGAGTCAAAGGCAGGAGGCCCACTGGTCTCAGGAGTTTGAGGCCAGCCTGAGCAAGAGTGAGACCCCATCTCTACTAAAAACAGAAAAAGTAGCTGGGCATGGTGTGTGCACCTGTAGTCTCAGCTAGTTGGGAGGCTGAGGCAGGAGGATCACTTGAGCCCAGGAATTTGAGGTTACAGTGAGCTAAGACATCATGGCCTTCTAGCCTGGGAAACAAAGTAAGACCAAGTCTCAAAAAAAATTTTTTTAACCAATATTCCCATGCATGTTTCTAATGCTAGTACTATTTTTTTTGTATAAATGGCTTTAAATTTTTTTGTGGAATGGGTTAAGCAAAAACCTCACCCATTCATACCTCCCTAGCACTCTGGGAGACCAAGGCGGGTGCATTGCCTGAGCTCAAGAGTTTGAGACCAGCCTGAACAAGAATGATACCCAATCATTAAAAAAATAACCGGGCACTGGGCAGTGCCTATGGCTGAGAGGAGTACGGCCTGGCCCCATATACTGGAGGTGGTGGGTTCAAACCCAGCCCGGGGCCAAAAACTGCAAAAAAAAAAAAAACTGCCTGGCATTGTGGCAGGTGCCTATAGTCTCAGCTACTTGGGAGGCTGAGGCAAGACTATCACTTTAGCCCAGGAGTTTGAGGTTGCTGTGAGCTATGCCATAGCACTCTATCAAGGATGACAAAGACTCTGTCTCAAAAAAAGAAAAAAAAAACCCCTCACCTATCACTAATATTAGAGAGGCCAAGGACAGAACCTGGAGCCATACCACAATGGGTTAATCTGTAGTTCAGTAGTTGGTGGGCAGTTACCAACTTTTCTGTCTTCCCAATGCTTTAATTTATACTATGTCCAGATTATTTTATCTAGTTAAGAAAATTAAAGAAGGCTCAGTGCCTGTGGCTTAGTGGCTAGGGTGCCAGCCACATATACCGGAGCTGGTGGGTTTGAACCCAGCCCAGGCCTGCCAAACAATGACAACTATAACAACAACAACAAAAATAGCTGGGTGTTCTGGCACCTGTAGTCCCAGCTACTTGGAAGGCTGAGGCAAGAGAATCACTTAAGCCCAAGAGTTTGAGGTTGCTGTGAGCTGTGACACCATAGCACTCTACCCAGGGCGACAGTTTGAGACTGTCTCAAAAAAAAAAAAAAAAAAAAAAAAATCAACAAGAAAATTAAAGACGACTATAATGCCAGTTTGGCATCACTTGTTCTTATGCTCATAAAGAACATCTTTGAATCCATGATTACTTTTCCCATCACTCTTATTTATCTGCTTTTGAGTCATTTGTTATAGCTTCTTTATTCCCAATCAATTCATTTATAATTCTATGACTTGTGTTATCAGCGTCCCTTCCTCAACTTGTAACTTCTTTTCAGTCTTCTAGTGTTTCTCCCATTTTCCCTTCAGTTTCTTCCACTAAGAGCTCTACAAATCCTGGGGAAACCCCTTGGTGTCCCAGTTGCTGGGTGTTCACCAGTCAGGAGGCTGAAGTATCCTAGAGCAACCAAGTATCCTCCTATTCCCTCACTTGTCTTAGCTTGAACCTTAATTCTCCCTAAACAGCCCTGCCCTTTTCAGACTTAAGCCACTTCTCCCTAGCCATAAAGACAGTTGACAAAGTAAGGGCTAGAGTTCAACTTTGTCAATACCACTGGCCCCCAACAGATATTTTTTTTCTTTCCACTGACACCAAACATAGTCTCTTCTGATTTCTCATCCATTGGATGGGAATTATATCTACTCTGCATACCTATTATGAACGTTAAATAAGACAATGCAGATGAAAATACTCTGGAAACACAAGGAAGCACCTGCACACCAAGAGGGCTAAGATTCTCTCTCTTAACCACAGCTGTGTATCTGTTGGCCAGGGGGTGACTTTCGAGTGATATTAGGGCCCTTTCCCTAGAACTCAAGGGAACAACTCCTGAGGAAGAAGGCTCAACTCTCTCTAAAAGTCAACATGGGAGCAGAAAGACCCCTGCCAAGAGACTCAGGACTACTTTTGACACTAGATAGGGATTATTCTTCTACTAAGCAGGCTAGGGGCCCCATCATTCTCAGTCTATGTGCAGGAGTCCTAAGCCGTTCTAAACTCAGTTCAAAGTTGCTGGCATGAAACCATTCTTTGTGCCAAGTCAGCTTCATAAAATGGTCTGAACCTTCAGCAGGATCACCAAAACCAACTGATACAGCCTTAGATCAGTATGAAGTTTCTAAGGGTCAGGTGGTAGTTTTCTGAGTACCACCTGGTGGGATCTTTCATCGTCTTCAACCAGTTACTCCCCTAACCCAAGGGGGAGAAAAAACTCAGGCAGAAGCAGTTGTAGCCTCAGAGCCTGGCAAGCAGAGGACAACTGTGAACATACCCGCTAGCTTTTCATAGTAGCTTTAACTCAACTACCCCCAAATCAGTCATGGCAGTTGAACACTAGGGACACCTAGTGGCAAGAATTCATTACTAGCTACAGTATCTATAGGTTTCTTTCAACAGTCCAATAGAGTAAATGACCCATAGAGGGTTCCTCTCTTTGAGAGTGGAGAGTCAGTTTACATTATATTCTATTTCCTGCGAGAACATCAACCTAAAGAAACATTTGTTGGGCCTGGTGTGGTGGCTCATGTCTGTAATCCTACCACTGTGGGAGGCAGAGGCGGGTGGATTTCTTGAGTTCAGAAGTTTGAGACCAGCCTGAGCAAGAGACCTCTTCTCTAAAAATAGCTGAGCATTGTGGTGAACACCTATACTCCTAGTTGTTCAGGAGACTGAGGCAAGAGGATCACTTGAGCCCAAGAGTTTGAGGTGCTGTGAGCTATAATGATGCCATGGCTTTAAAATGAGACCCACCCTCCCATCTCAAAAAAAAAAAAAGAAAAGAAAAGAAAAAAGAAGTATTCGTTGGCTATTAAGAATGGGGCACCATGGCTCGCCACCTGTGGCTCAACAGGCTAAGGCACCAGCCACGTACACCTGAGCTGGCAGGTTCAAATCCAGCCTGGGCCTGCCAAACAACCACGGCTGCAACCAAAAAATGGCCGGGTGTTGTGGCAGGCGCCTTTAGTCCCAGTTACTTGGGAGGCGGAGACAGGAGACTCGCTTGAGCCCAGGAATTGGAGGTTGCTGTGAGTTGTGATGCCACAGCACTCTATCCAGGGTGAGAGCTCAAGGCTCTGTCTCAAAAATAAATAAATAAATAAATAAAAAAGAATGAGGCACCAGAAGTTTGTATTATCCCAAAAAGGGACCTTGAGCTTTCCCTTCTTTCCCTTGGTTCTTATCCTTATTTACTCTTTTGAACCCACAACAAACTAAATTTCCCAATTAAGAGACCTCCCTTAAAAACATGTGAATGAACGATGCCAGGTCTGTAAGAATCATTTTGAGCTAGGTTTGCCAACACACACTAGAATACGGAAATAGGCTCCACTGAATCCCCTTTCCCCCTATTTTTAACTTTCCTTCTAAAGGGAATAGAAGGTAAAGAGGTGCTAAGACACCTTATATCATGTGACTAAATTCATTTGTAAAGATTACTTTACTGTCCTAGAAAAATACACATTGCAAATTTGAGGTCTACAACTTAACCACTTTAGAGGATTCCTGAGGGAGAGGGGATACTCTGAATATCAGACTCTGTGGTAATGGGTGGGAGAGACATATTAAATATAGTTGGGTCAGGTGGATTTTTAAAAAGTCCTTTTTTCCCATTTTTTTTTTTCTAAAAAAGGAAAAACAAAGTGCCACCTGGGTCTGGCTTATTTTGTGTGTGTGCATGTATATATAGGAACAGTTTTGGGGGAGGGGTTGTGTCATGCAATGAGGCAAAAACAAGAAAATGACTTCCTCTGACAGAGGAACCTTAGTGTTGTAGAAGGGAAGCAAGGCAAAGAGGTCACTGGAAAGGGTTTAGAATGCAACTGTTCCCACTTGTTCCTCCTGAGAACCCAGAGCATCATCGGGTCAAGGGCAGAAAGGATAACAGTCTCTCAAGAGGATTCCTATCTGAGCATATCAGATATCCTATGTAAGTAGATAGGTCTGTTTTAGAATATAAATGGTAGTGACGTCCTGTGCTCCTGAGGCAGAGCAAAATAATCCATCAACACATAATCCTTCTGGGTAATAATGTTTCTGGGCTGGCCAGCAGAAGACTCTAGGAACAGAGGTAGGGACAGATGTGGGGAGAAACAAGGTTGTAGAGATGAGATGTCTTCAGGGGGACTTTGAGGAATGTCCTTTGTTCCAGGATTCCTAAGTAATGGCACTGGCAAGCTTGGTATGAGTTGTGGTCAGTGTCACTCTGCAGAGGCCAAGGGCCAAGGGTCAGGAGGCCACTCTAGGTTGAGAAGAAAGTACATCTCAAAGTGAGTGAAGGCTGCAAAACGGTTTGAGGCTTGGCCAGGAGAAGGAGCAAATGTAGAAAGGCTCCCCTTTTCAGATACCGATGGTTTGTAGAACCCGCCTCTCGTTGTCATTAAGGTGGCCTGAGAACATTATGTAGCAGGGCTGCTGCGCAAACTGGCAGAGGAAGTCTGTGAGATACGCCTGGAAGAAAAATAAGAGTGGCATTACTGTGGGCTCCCAAGGTTACCCATCTGCAGTGGGGAAGGAACCACCACCAGGGGGTACAGGGAATGCTACCTTCAGACAAGTGTCAGCTCCTCAAGGGATGGTCTACTATATTATTGAATTTAGTTTAGGTACAACCTAGGGACGAAATTCCACAGGAAAACAACATTTTCTCAAGACTTTACCTCATATTTTACCCCAATGACCCTTATAACATATCCATAAGAAACTGGATTACGAGACTGGAATAAAACATTAAAGTACAAAGTCTGAGCCCACCCAAAGCCCTTGACCAATCAGCAAGACAGGAACTCTCTCCCCTAATGCTCCCACAATGAACTATGAATGGATATGAACCCATATTCCTGTTTCTGTGGCTTGGGACATTGCCATTTATAAGACATCTTCTCTGGACACCCTCACCTGTAGATCAATCTGATAGAGAGGATCCTTCAGGGCATCAGGGTCATCTTCCTCATCATCTTCGTAGTAATCCTCCTCTGTTAGACACAGCCAACACAGGGTATGTCAGGGCAGCGGCCCATGATCAGGCCCTGAGTAGTAGTACACACCACTGAGGCAGAAGGGGCAAGAGCCCAAGTAATGTCCCTGAGGGCCCACCTCTTCCTTTTCTTGGGTACCCCATCTTCTGGCACCAGTGTACAAAGAAAAGGTATTTACCATGGCTGTCCTCCTCTCAAACTGCTTACCATATTTACTTGTAGCAAAAATGTCAGATAAAAGTTGGCCAGCTAAACCATCCTCTTCCTCCTCCTCTTCTTCCTCCTGATCTTCCCACATATCATTGGAGTCATCTACTTGGAGGTGAAAAGCAGTTAGAGCATATTTATGCATTTTCCCTCCCCAATTCCAAACAGGCAAGAATAGGAGGGCCTTGAGACTTCTGCAATGTAGCCTATCATCCAGTTGGGAGAGAACCAGGCATGGCCAAGCCCTCCCAATAAGTGTGAATGGAGGAACCCAGAGTATTCTAGTGGGGAGATAAAAGTTTTAAAGATTTTTTTTTTTTTTTTTTGAGACAGAGCCTCAAGCTGTCACCCTGGATAGAGTGCTGTGGCATCAGCTCACAGCAACCTCCAATTCCTGGGCTCAAGCGAGTCTCTTGCCTCTGCCTCCCAAGCAGCTGGGATTACAGGCGCCCGCCACAACGCCTGGCCATTTTTTGGTTGCAGCCGTCATTGTTGTTTGGTGGGCCTGGGCTAGATTCGAACCTGCCAGCTCAGGTGTACGTGATTAGCGCCTTAGCCTGTTGAGCCACAGGCGCCAAGCCAAAAGTTTTAAAGATTTTTAAGAAGAATAAAACCAAAA